>FTLJ01000138.1:0-10660 GCA_900155495.1 Porogramme epimiltina | reverse complement strand
TCGTCGCCTTGCCCCGCGGCCTTCCCTCGCCCCCTTCGCCGACTCTGCCCTCGCCCCGGCCGCCCGGCGTCCTCCGGCCCGGCACCCCGGCCGCCACCGCCGCCGCACTGCACCCTCCTCCCATTCTATCGCCGCGCCGCACCGCACCTGCCCCTCCTCCACCGCCGCACCGCAGTCCGCGAAGGCATCCTGCGCGCGCACCTCCAGAGCGTCAACGTGATCTGACCGCCGCGCGCCCGCAGCCGCGGTTGCCACGCCCCCGCGATGGGCAATGGACGGCGGGCGCCGGCGCGACCGCGTCGACGAGAGATGGCCGATGGACGGCGGACGGTGAGGGCTGCCGGCCGGACAGATGCAGATACACACTCGGGGCGCGCGACGCGCGTCGCGCACGCCTGGTCGGGCGAGGCGCGGGGTGCCTCGACGCTGCCTTAGGGAGTCGGAGGGCGGTGCGAATCAAACTGGTCCGCTGGGATCGTCTCGCGCGCATGTATGTGCGTGTGGGCGAGGTGCGCGCGGGGTGCGGTCGGGGTCGCGTCGAGGAGGGTCGTAGATAGCATTCTGTGTAGATAGGCTGCGAGAAATATATTTTATTACGGACAAGGACGGGTGTGCAATGGCAGAGTTGAGTGTGAGCTGGGTTGGGCGGGTGGCTGTGCTGGGTGGTGGGAGGCGCGCGCGGCGTACCGTGGGGCGGGCGGGGTGCGGGGGTCGCTCGGGTGAGAAGGAAGAGATTGTACCGTGGTGATCTCTTGAGACAGGAGGTGCAGGGAACAGTATACTGACAGTGGGGCGCGTGCGGAGGGATAAAAAGACAAACAGCGCAACGTGCACACAGAAAGCGCGGCGGTCAGGCAGCAGAACCCCTCGCGGGCGGGCGGGCGTCTATCGTGGGAGACGCGTCTCGGCAAGGCAGCGCTGTGCGCGCGCGTCGTTGTGGCACTTCTGCTCTACTACTAGTGCTACTTGTACATCCATGTCTCCCCGCGCGCGCCCTCGTTCTCGCCCTCCTGCTCCGTGAATGCCCTCGCCGTCGCTTCAGAAATGTATACAAAGCTCCCTGACTGCCCTGTGTGCCTCAAACGTGACTCCATTCTGCCTCAAACCAGCTACTACCCCTGCCCCAAGAGCAGCTTGTGCCCCCATCTCTCGCTGCGCCCACCCTCGTCCTCACCCGCCCGCCCGCCGTGTGCCATTGCTGCCGCCCCCAGAAATGTGTGTGAAGCTCCCGGACTGCCCTGCGCGCCGCTGAGCATGTCTGTGTGGTGAAGAACTCCAGCATAGCGGGTATAACATACCTCAAGCACCAACCACCACCTACCACCCACTATGGCACCCTGTGCTGCACTCGCCATCAAGCCCCTGCCCTCGTATAGTCAGGTACCTTGAACTCAAATTCAGGGATACTGTGCGTACCGGTACAACCACTCGATCCCCAAAATCCTGTACCAGCAGTAAGCTGCACGCCCCTCGTGCCCCGAAAATACGTACCGGGGACAACCCCTAACCCTGCCAGCATGCCCTCCTGCGCGACCCTAACACCACTGTGCACCACCTGCAGCGCGAGTCCAATGTCTGAGTGCATGCTACGACCTGAAATAAATAATACAACATACCATATAATCTGCAGTGTCCGTGTGAACGCCCGTCTGAATCCTCCTCATTCACAATGTTGGATCCTGTGCTGTGTGATCTCCTAGAAAGAAATTGTTAGTGAAAGGGACCTAGAGTGGTGCAGAAACGTACCGGGGGGGTAGCACATACTACAGTGGATCCTGTCGAGTCATTCCCAGCGCGGACTGGGCACTGTGTGCAATGTGAGAAGGGTGCTACAGCGTGCGAAGAGAACCACAGTGACTTACTGTGTGTAATCGCCCCATCAGCCCTCGAGAGTCCTTGGTTGAGGCGTAGCAAGCAGTTGCTGTGTGGAGAATAGACAAGGGAAAGTAGGACGGATGGCGAGGGGATAGAATGGTGGGTGATGTGGGGGGTTCGCATGCAAGGATGGACGTGTACTTACAAACTTGGAATATTACCTTGGGGTGGGAAGCTGGAGGACGTGGGGGTGGCAACCTGTAGCGAGCCAATTGTTGTCGTGATTCTCTCATCGTGAGGTTGGCATGTCGAGACCGCAGGCACACAGCGCCCAATTAGATTTTGATCACTCGGATGGTCCCTCCCTCACTACAGGGTGTCTCATGTACCGAGTCTTCACACGGAAAATACGAAACTTATGCAAAGCGCACTCTGACAATGTGTGCGTCGCTTGCAAGTTCTTACGTCTCACAGCAGGGGTGCTCCTGAGTGTGCAAGTCCAGTTCTGGACCTGCCCAGCCATGGATATCACACTGGAGGGCACATCATGTGCACTCCAGTGTGATTTCCATGGCTGGTCAAATCCAGCTGAACCGCTTGCAGCTTTGGACACAGACATGACCATAGCACGTTCTGTCACAGGAATCGTCTACTCGGACCCTTACAACAGTAGGAATGTCACCCAGAAGCCAGACATCAGTGCAAGAGTGGCTGATGCAGAGAGGCCTGGCACAGTGGGGACCAGGCTGCCGCAGGTGCGTTGAGCTCTGGAACGTGTGCGGCGTGTGGCCGGGACGTCTTCGAAGATGATCAGAATGTCAATATGGCACCCGGCGGCCGCGCGCGCGAGAACGCGAGGAAGGATCAAAGGCAAAGGCTGCGGCGAAGCGCGGGGCGCTCAAGATTGCGAAGACGAGCAGCCCGATTTGGACTGATCTCCCACAGCCGCGCGCGCGCAGGCGCCCACGCAGCATCAACCTCCTTTCCCACCGCCCACCATGGCCCTGCCTCGCTCCCATCTCCACCGCTCGCTCCCGTCTCTACCGCCTCGCTCGCTACAGCGCCCCCCGCGCGCTCCATAAAATATCAATAATAAATGTGAGTACAAGGTTCTATTCATCCATTACACCCTCGCGAGGAGGACTGATCCGACTACCTAGTCACATTGATGAACACGCCGGGGCCCCCACCGAAAGAACGCAAAGCTCCTCGGTGTCCCGTGGAAAACCGAGCCCGCAAAGTAACCAGCCTCTGCAGAGGGAGCGGACGACGACGTGAGGTGGTCGGCAGGCGAGACGCTCGCGGTGACTGTACATGCAACAGGGCTGATGGGGGATGTTGGCAGGGCTGCGATGCTTCAGCGCCGTCAACTCGAAGAGGTCGGCCACCGACGACGAAGAGGACCGCTCCCGTATCCACCGCCTTGCCCGTTGCAGCGCACCCCCGCGCACTCCCGAAAACATCAAGAATAAATGTCAGTATATGGTTATATGCACGCATTACACGCGAGCGCGAGGAGTACTGATCCGACTACCTAGATCACCCGGGGCCCGCACCGAAAGAACGCAGAGCTCCTCGGCGTCCCATGGAAACCCGAGCCTACAAAGTAACTAGCTGCTGCAGAGGGAGCGGACGACGACGTGAGGCGGTCGGCAGGCGAAGCACCGAAAGAGGAAGGTGAGACGCTCGCGGGGACCGTGTAGCAGCGCTGATGGGGGATGTTGACTGGGCTGCGATGCTTCAGCTCTGTCAACTCGAAGAGGTCGGCCACCGACGACGAAGGGGACTTCTTATCCGTCGACATCGCGAAGACGCCCTCGCTGGGGACACGGCGATGGTTGCGACAGCGCTGCGTTTGTCCGCATTTTCTCTTCCTTGCTACGTCCAGCTAAATCACTCTCATTCTAGACTCCTCGCTAGCTGGTCGCGCACTACCGATCGAGCAGCTCGCAGCACAGGTGTACATAATACACCTAGCATGTCCAGCGTGCCGTGAGTCCACCCAGTTCGTCTTCGGTTGAGCAACCGTCTGATGCGTACCGTGTGCCTAGATCAGATCTGAGGCGCCCCGGCGAGCTGGACTGGACCCACAACCATCCACGTCACCACCGGGGCCCTGGCGGCCGCGTCTCCACGGGCGCGAACAAGCGCCGCCCGTAGTCAATCTGTTCAATCTCCACCGTCCAGCCACCGCCTCCGCCAGGGCTGCCCTGTTGCTGCCTCCGCCCTCGCCTCCGTCTCCAGCCCCCGGCTCCGCGCGCCCAATATGACCACACAGGCCCAGCCCATGTTACGAGGGCCGGGCTCACGTGGCAGCTAGGCCCGTGGTGACCGGGCGACGCGATTCGCGTCGATTGTCAGGGTATGTAAGTTTCTTCACGCTCCTCGTTTGCACACTCAAAGCATCCCCAAAAACGAACAGGTGCCCCAACTAGGAATGCCCGTGCGCAGCACAAGAACGGGACGATCTCCGCGCTGCGCTCCCTCGTGCACAAGACGTTCTCCACCCTCATGTCCATCAGCTCGACGCGCGCGGTGTCCTTCCCGTTCCCGTCAAAGCGCCTCGTCAGCTCCGTCTCGCCGCCCGCGCGCTGTACTTCTTTTTTCCCCTTCATTTGTAACGAGCACCAGGCCCTCCGATGTTCCGCGGCTTCTAACAAGCCGACCGGGAGCCCAAATCAACGTACTCATTAGCTCGACTTCTTCTCCCGATCCCCTGTGTGCCGCCCTGGTCCCATCACGACAGCGACCGCAATTCTCACTCAAACGCGTACCGAGGGCGCTAGCGAGAGCCGGGGCTGCTCTACGCCCACGCAAGGCACACAGCGCGCACGGTCGACGCGGCCGCCATGCGGCCGTCGTCCCACACGAGCTGGAGCGCGTCAGCAGTCGTCCTGCGCGCCGTTTCGCCCCGCCCGACCTCGATCTATTCACGTGACTACGCCACGGGTGCACCCCGGGGGGGCGATATTCAAGACGGCACAGCGCATTCGGGCCAATGTTGTCCGCCCGGCCAGATGCCTCCGCCGCCACCCCCATACTTTGATCATATGCAGCTGCCGTGTCAAAGAAACCTGCGTGCGATATCCACAGCGCCCGCCTCCGATGCTCCGCTGCTTCACGCAGGCCGACCAGCAGCCGGACTCAACATACACCTTATCTCGACACCTTCACAACGGCTGCCGCAGCTCTCGCCCGCACGTGTACCGAGGGCACCGAAAAGCGACGCGGCGAGATCTCGAATGCATCTCGCTCCTATCACACAGTTATGACGATCTCATGCGGCCTTCCGCTCTGCTGGGCATCAAAACGAAGCCCCGCAGTTGTCAAATCAGGAATTAGGTATGCCGGTGAGTCGCCACGTCACCCCATCGTCCCAAAGGGGGATGCGCTCAGGGGTGGAGCGAGGGAAACCCATGTCCGTCAGTTGACGGACATGGTGTCCATCTCGATTCATGACCAAGCTAATCGTGAAACCCACAGACAAAATCAGAAGCAGACCCATCGGCACATTTCCCACTCTCCGTTCTCGTCACTGAACAGTTCTATGACGATGCGGACAGTGGCCTTGATGACGGTGGAGGGGGTGTCGAGGCGACATAAGCCGTCCCAGCTCGCAGACATGGAATGAGTGCCAAGACGGCACAGCGCATTCGGACCGGGGTTATCCATGCGCACGCTCGCTCTGATCATTCGCCTTTCCCAGGTTCTTGACCTGGCTGCCGTCCGACCGTCGTCCCACATGAGCTGGAGCGCGTCATTCACGGTACGTCACGGCCGCGTCCCTGTATGGTGGTACCGTCACTGACGGATGTACATTCTAGACTTATCCCCACGCGCATTGATATTACAGGTACAACCTCGTCGGACAAGGGGCGCACAGCCGTAGACGCAAATTACCAACATCAGATGAGAATCGCTGCCCCGGGCCGTCTCCTGGGAAACTGACAGAAACACGTTTTCAGATCGGCACCGTCCAACTACCCCGCCCCATAGGGCGATCGCATGGTCGGCGCACTCTCCGTCATCAAGGTACCGAGTGCGTATATTGTCTTTCAAATCATATTCTGAACAGGGCTCATGTCGAGAACATGCGTCGTGGCACCTCGCGCACACGTTTTGATCGCAGGAACACCGTACCGACCTCATTTACTCATGTTCAATGTCTGAATATCCGACGCAGCAAATCCTCGGACGCGCATCTCGCCTCGCCTGGGGCTACCAGTAAGTTACCCCGTCGTCACACCGCCCCGAACGAGGATACGCTCAGCAGCGGAGCGAGGGAAACCCATGTCTGTCAGCTGACGGATATGGTGTTCATCTCGCTGCGGTTTGTGACCTCGACTGATTGCGGACTCTTCCTAGGCCCGTGTATCCTAAGACGACAATACGGGACAGCGTGCGGGAGTATTCTCGACCGTACGTGTTCTCATCGTTGAATAGCTTGTGACGACGTGGACAGTCGACGTATGGCTGCTGGACTCAGAAGCCGTTCCTATTTACAGAGATGTATAGTTCAAGACGGCACGGCGCATTCGGGCCAAGGCAGCCCGCCCTGCCGGATGCCTCTGCCGCCACCCCCATACTTTGATCATACACAGCTACCATGTTTACGAAACCCGCATGCATGCTTGTTATCTCCGAGACACCTTCTCCCGATCCCATACGTGGCAGCCGAACGCGTTTGCAATGGCTGCCCCAATTCTCACCCGCACGAGTACCAGGCCACCAACAAGAGCCGTGGCGAAATCCCAGATGCCCGCAGCCTTCCACCCCGCTGCGCATCACGCTCGAGACACCGGGGTAGCTAGATTAGGAATGAGGGTTACCAGTGAGTCGCCACGCGTTCATTACGTCATCACGCTCTGAACGAGGGTGGGCTCAACATAGGAGCGAGGGAAACCCATGTCCGTCGGCTGACGAGCATGACGTCCATCTCGATTTACGACTGAGCTAATCATGGGACGCCTACGCCTCCCAAGACGAGAGCAGAAAGAGACATACCGGTTTGTTCTTCGTACTCGTCGTTGAACAGAGTGCTGAGACGACAGGCTCGCAGACACATAGCACAAGATCCAAGACGGTACAGTGCATTCGGTCCAAGGTTGTTCGCGCACGCTCTGACTCTGAATGTTAGACTTACCCAGGCACATGCCGTTGCTGTTTATAGAGATCTAGAACCGGGTTCTTGAAGACGGCACAGCGCATTCGGGCCATGGCTGTCCGCCCGGCCAGATCCCTCCGCCGCCACCCCCATACTTTGATCATACCCGGCTACCATCCCCACGGCGCCCTCCTCCGGTGTTCCACGCCTTCGGGCAGGCCAACCTCATGCGACCTTCCACTCTGCCGGGCGCCAAAACCAGGCTTCGAAATAGTCAGATCAGGAATCGGTCATGCACGTGAGTCGCCACATCATCGTGTTGCACCAGAGGGGAATGCGCAGCGGTGCTCAGCGGCAGAGCGAGGGAAGCCCATGTCCGACGTCCGCTGACGGGCATGGTCCTCGTCTTGATTCGTTCCCTGAGCCGACCGCAGAACTCGTACTCAGGATCATGAGACGAGAATCGAAGCAGGCACGCACGCCGATGTCTTCTAAAGCCCTCGCGTTCGATGCTGTTGAGCAGCACCATGACGATGTGGACAGTTGCCTTGTTGACCGTCCCAACGGGAGAGTTTAGACGACGCGGTACGGTACATTCTCCATAGAACGAGAGACGAGGCAGTCTAATACTTCGAGATCGAGATTGCTTGTACGTACGCTGACGCTCCAAGTCTCGACTATCCAGGGGCGCGCCGTGTGGACGTATGTCATCAAAGATGGTGACATGACGATTTGCGGCGGCGCCCACTGCCATCCGCTCCAAGGATGATTAGCCCGGTGGCGACGACGCGACCGTCGTCCCACACGAGCTGGAGCGCGTGGGTCGACGCCAGAATGTGTACAGCCGGGCTCTGAAACGTCTCGTATTCCGTCTGCCCCCATTTCCGCGCCGCCGCATGGTTACCTGAAGTCGGCTCGCGGGCCAGCATCACCCCTTTGGTGTCCCACGGCTTCTATAGTTTTGCAACGCCCCAGCAGATGCCATCTGTGCAATCGGGCACACAGGGTGTCCGCGACTGCGCAGGCAAATTGTGCAATATGCGCCCCATCAGATGAGTAACCATTACATCCACCTCGCATGCGCGAAGCTGACATCACCGAACCTATGGATCTCGCCCGAACAATGACGGGCTCAGGGCCGGAGCGAGGGAAACCCATGTCCGTCTGCTGCCAGGTGGACACGGTGTTTACCTCGATTCACGCCCTGAACCAGCGACGGGCCTAGGAATCTCGGGATGGTAATTGAAACGGGAGCAATGACGTCTTCTGCAGCCCCCTGGATCGTCAGTGTTGAGGAGCTCCATGACGATGTGGACAGTGGCCTTGCTTACGGCGATGGGGAGCTCGGACAATGTAGACGACACCAGTTCTCGGACATACAGAACGAGGCGGTACCGGGCCCGGGTGAGAAATGCAGCCCGCCCGCCTCGCACGTGAACAGAACAGTGCAGATCGCGTGCACGATGTCGGCTCGGATGTTCGTTGGAACATGTGGGGTGCGCGCGGTGGCGCGGCGCACTCTGTTAGGTGCTGAAGTAGATACGTCACGGAATGTATTGGGTGCGGGGCGGACTTGGGGCCGCCCCGTGCTCTGACACTAAGATGTACATAGCTACGAGTTATATACATGAAGCTTAAGAGAAAGAAAGTGCGCGACCGAGCGAGCTGATGACGTACCTGCCAGACGTCCACAGAGGAGACGGACGAAGAAGTTGCTTGGGATGTGGCCGGCAAGCATCTGCGAGATGATGAAGACGACTGTGGGCATACCGAACCATTGGTCTTGGCTGTGCTGTGCACGTGTACGTTGCGGTTAGTTAGAACAAGTGTAGTGTACAGGCACACGGACAGGTTGCAGAAATTATAGACAGTAAACGCGGAGAGGACGGAAAGGCCCAGAGAAAGCGGCACCGTTGCCTGCACGCTGCGAATCTGTACTGTAACAGGTACTAAAGGAGAGTTCGGCCCGATAAGTCGCATGAAAGGTGATGACGCTGTATGACGGAAATGCCAGGAATGCTGCACGATGGTGTAGTTGTATATGTCGTAGTGGAAGGGAGCAAGAAACGATACGCGCAAGACGTCATCGACTGTCTGCTTCGTTCGCCCAGGGGTGATGGAACGCAGCAGGAGCTCAGCTCAGGGGGAACCTGAGGTACTCGTTGAGCCCTGATAGAAAGACAAGGCCCAGTAGTATACATACATCGTGTTCGACCTTTTCGCACACGCGGGCGAGAGGAAGAATGCAGAGTCCGTCCGGCACAATGAATTGCTGGGGCAGAAAGTCTCTTACAAGGGTGGCAAACGGCGAGCCTGGCCGACTGCACAAAGTGCACAAGGAGAAGGTGGTGGTCGACGATGAGGGAAATGTTCGCTCGTATTGTGTTTTGAAAGAAAAGTGATGTTTAATTCATGACGACTACACTACTACATGATATATCTCAGTAACTAATGCCTGAACACACGTCGACGCGATCAACAGTACTATTTGTGCCCGTACCTACTTCGCGTGTCCCCCCCCACGCTTCCCGGTACGTGTTTCCTGTTTGAAAGACGTTGTCATAATGGAAAGTACACCCTCCGAGCGCGGTACGAAGCCGCCACCGTGCTCGGGCAGGCGGGCGCTAACGCCCAGAAAACGGGCTCGACGACGAAGAAGAAAAATCAAACGTCCGCGGGCGCGCCAGAAACGGTGTGCGCCGAGCGCATGTGCACGCCCGTCCTCGACGCACCCGTTTCAGTCGTCCCCCGCCGCCCGCCCGCCGCGCCCGGCACGGGTTTCTCCCGCCCAGGGCCACAATGCAATGAAATCGGGATTTGGGGAAAAAATTAAATCTTTGCAGACGGGCGTGGGTACCATGCAGCTATTGGATAATGTGAAAAGGATCATTGTGGAAGAGTTTGGTGTCAATACAAAGCCGGGGCACGGAGCAGTAGATGTTTTTGGGGCGTACCGTACAGAAAACCGGACGCCGCCGCCGGTCCCCGAGCGTTTTCTTCGCGGAAACGTGCCTCTGCGACGTGTATTAGTGTTCTATAATGGAAATGTTACGTTGTGCGGCGAGGGCGGCCGCTGCGGACGACGGAGGAGCGAAAAGGGGGCGGTTGCGTGTCGAAATTAGCTTGTTCGCAAGGCAGCACAGCGCAGACGCGGCGCGCGCGCAGCGACGAGGAACGGGAGCGTCGGGAGCGTGATCTACAACCGAAATTAGTGTGTGTTTCGAGAGCCAGACGGGCGGATGCGACTTACGGGTGGAAGGGATCTGGGCCGTAAGCGCCACGGTACGTTGACGACAGGCTGAGGCGGCGGCGACGTGCGACTGCTGATGAGTAAACGGTGAGAACGTGTGCACGGGAAGGTCAGAATTCGTCCGACCTACCCTGAAGGACCGACAGATAAAAGGGAGGAGGGAGGGAGGAGGGGACAGCATGGGCCGCGACGAAGCGGGACCCAGCGCGGTCCCCGGAGACTGGCGCTGGTGGTTGAGGTGTGTTCGTTTTCGCTCGTTTGTTCGTTCGCTCGTTGACAAGGGGTGTGCTGGCAGGTACGGACGATGTCGGTACGTGGTCGCACTAGACGGCATCGTTCGTGCGAGCACTACGACGCCTCCCTACGTCGTAGTTGCGTTGCACGAACAAGGGCCCAGCGATACGACCCTGAATGATCTCAGCTGCGCTTCCAGCCGCACCCCTCTTCCTGGTTTGTCCTCGCGCATTTACTGAACATTTGCTGTTCAATTG
>FTLJ01000137.1:0-29599 GCA_900155495.1 Porogramme epimiltina | reverse complement strand
AGACATCCATAGGTCAACTTGGTTCTCTCCAGTTTCTCGCCGCGTGCAGAACAGCACCATTTGAAAGCGCTATAATGATCGTCGGTTGGTTCGCGAGGGTGGCCCGATCAGCGCTCGAGGAGGGCGTAGAACGAGAAACGCTACGTACTAAAAGTTGCCCAGTTCTCCTAGGAAAGTACCTGCAGCTACAATAGCAAAGCCAAGCCAAAGACCCCAGACGAGCCCACACAGGATGGCAACGATCTCGTGGCCGAAGAGCTGAAACGAGAGTCTTGTTAATGACGGCGGCCGGCGAAGGACGGCCGAGATTCAGACGCACCGGAGGGAATGAAATGACGAAGAGGACAGCAATAGGGATCGTCCAACCAAAAGGGAGACTGAAACGGAAATTCGTAAGTACAGCATATTGATACGTCGGTAGACGAGGCCATGCAGCGCTACGCATTCAAGGAAACCACGCGACAGAAGACACTGGTGGCGAAGATCACCGATGCCTTTGTGCTGAGCCAAAGTTTCGTGTAGGGCAAGAAAAGGATCCGGTTGGCAGCGAACGGAAAACAGAAAAACGCTTACTCGTGCATCCAATCGGCTGCTGGCTTGAGCCAGTCGACGATTTGCTTGTGGTATATGGTAAAGAGAGCGACGCCGACGAGGGCTATAATAAACGCGACGTAGTACCCTAGACGTGCAGACCGCTCATCAGCCCTAGCAGAAGGGGGAAAAGAGAAGACGACGCACATGCCCATTCACGACGAAACCAATAGCTCCACTTCATCATGGCCTCCCAGTCGAACACACTGGTCTTTGCGAGTTCCTTGGCCTCGCTAGGGGTCGGACTGGGTGTCCTGTTGATAGCACGGACGTCCACCCCAGCGCGGATGTTCGCACCAGCGGCCTGGTCTCCCCACTGAGGGGCGGGGCCGCGTCGGCCCTTGTCGCGTTCGAGTTCGCGCTCGCCGCTTGAGTCGCTATCAAGCGAGGTTGCACTGGCCTCGAAGCGGCCATGGGGAGGATAGGAGTTGGTGTGGGTGGCGTTGATGTTGGAGTAGGGGATGTTGGAGGACGGAGATTGGGGTGCGTACGCCGGGTACGGTGAAGACATGTCGGGGCGGTAGCTATGGTACCGGGCGGGAACAAGATCGTGTGGTGTCGGAGACGAGGATCGTGGAGTTGGACCAGACCAGCCAGCAGAGAGAAGGAGAAGCGCGCGGCGGGTCTTGGGGAGGGGTAGAGGAGGGAATGGGTGAGGAGGGAGGAGGGGCGGGGGCGGGGAGGGGGAGAAGGAGGGCGCGATGGCGGGTGTGAGGAAGCCGACCGCCAGTCTTGGCACCGCGAGCCAACTTTCCCACGACGCGCTTCCTGCGCCCCACCCGCGCCCGTCCCCGCCTTTTGTCTTCCTCCACCGCCTCCTCCTCGGACTGCGTTTGGTCACCCACAGCAATCTTTACGGAGCGTCTGCGCTCCCCCTGTGCCCGCGCGCGTCTCGATCGACAGCCTGCGGGCAACGCGCGTAGCCTCGCTTCAAGTTAAATATGAAGCGTGCAATACACTGCAGCGCTTCGCCCACTTCACCCGCGATCACCGATGACGCAGCCAGGCTTCTGCGAGCACCCGACGACTCGTGCAACCCTCGCCTGGCGCTCTGTCGTATGCGGGACTGTCCACGTAAAAGACTGTGCTGCAGGTAGGAGCATCACGCCCGCTCACCCCGCTCAAACACCCCCTAACCCGCAAACGAGTATCGTTGTCTACTCAAAACCAAGCCGAAGAGCGGTCCATGACCACGTATCGCCCCCACTCTGAGCGAAACAACAAAGTACGCCGAGCGCCCGTGCGGACTAAAGAGCAGCGCAGCGCAGAACACGGATGCAGGCGGTGCAAGAACAACTTGGGGCACGCGCCTTCAAGCTGGCATAATCCAAGTATACTGACGCAGATCAAGAGTCCGGCGGATAGCAGAACTCCGCCGCACAGGTGACAACGTCCCCGCAGCTTGTTTCCGGATGAAGATGTGGTTCCTGACCATTCAAGCATAGACGTTACTTGGTTGACTAGTAAAGTAAGTTAAGCCAGCCCTCGTGATCTATCTGCGTCCCATTGAGTCTGTGACTTGACGCGGGTACATGATCAACGAGGATGCCATAGACGCTGTCGAGAACAATCGGGCCTTATCGGAACATACTCATCTTTCAGATGCGTTCCTCTCCAGCTTCACGGGACCTGTAAAACTCACGCGCAAAGTCAACGTTTCAGGAACAGCACATGAGCGTGCGATGATCATGCCTGCCCTCGAACATCACATCTCTACTTATCATCGCTCTGTGGTCAGATGCTGCGCAAAGCCTCCTTTCCACCTCACAACGTACGTATCCTCCTCGACCCGCGACGATCGCGCCACCTAACGCCACATATAGGAATTCCAGGGGCCGTAGAGGCCACTAGTAGCGCTCCCAATGGCCACAAACCTTCCCCATCAAGCTGTGGAAAAAGACGCACAAGTTTGGCTTGACGACGGAAACGTGGTTGTCGTCGCACAGAACACAGCATTCCGAGTACACAAGAGCCTTCTATCCCGACATTCCGACGTATTCCGCGATTTGTTTACCATTCCCCAGCCACCAGTCTCCGGCGGAGTCGTCGACCTGTGTGACAATTGCCCTGTTGTCCACGTATCCGATACAAGTTTTGACTTTCGGGAATTGCTACGCGTCATCTATGGCGGAGTAAGGTCAGCGGCTGTTCACATCTACGTTCTTGATCAATGTTTGACCCGACCGCGTCGTTTCATCGCTGTCATAGCTATTTTAACCCAGACAACGTTGCCGAGTTCTCCGTACTTGCGGCCATTGCTCGTCTCAGTCACAAATACGAGCTTGACGAACTGCTCGAAGCGACTGTCCGCAGACTCAAACAGACGTTCACCTCCCGCTTCGACGTATGGGCTCGTAACGACGGCTTCGAGCGGTCCCCCTTCTCCGTCAGCCTCTCGAACGCCATCGAGGCTCTCAACCTTTTCCACACCCTCGGCCGCCTCGAAATGCTCCCCGCTGCGCTCTACCAATGCTGCCAGCTAGACCCGCACTATCTCGTCTTCGGCGCACCCCGCGCCGATGGCACGCCCGAATCCCTGGGCCCAGAAGACCTCGAACGGTGTCTCCGCGGGCAAAATGCCCTCTCACACGAAGATATCCTCGTTGCGCTCGCGCCGTCCGCACAGCCTGCGACTGCGTGCGGCAACCCGCACGCGTGCCGCAAGTGGATGCGCGCGCTGTTCCTGGCGGTGCGCAACGACCCGCCACCGTGGCTGCGCGGCGACCCGCTCAGCTCGTTCTTCGTCACCGTCACAAACACCTCTCTCCAGCAGGGACGCCTGTGCACTTTGTGCGGGGAGAAACTAGTGGCAGGCCTACGTGAGCATCAGCGGGGAGTTTGGGTGAACCTCCCAGCGAATCTGGGTATGCGGGAGGTGGAGGGTTGGAACGAGGATGAAGCGTGACATTTTGGAAGCGTCAACTGTCTTTTAGGTTCATCTAATTCCACACTGTTTTGCCAATTTCGTTACTACACCCACGAAACTCGCACGTATATACCAGCATCCTTCATGGGACTCTTTCGGGTACAGAGCACTTATCTACATCGTTGAGGCAATTCATATAGGCGAACACAAGGAGTGTAGAACATCATCTTACGCCCAGAGTGGCATAGCGCACTCGCGCCCGGTGACGCTGCGAAGGCAAAAGGTTTCGCATGCGAGGAGTCGTGGTTGCGTGGACGCGGTTCACCTAGACGTCGACTAAGTTTCCCTAGAATTACGAGGCTCCAGGCGTTCAGCTTCCGGGTCAACGTTAAGGTCTTTGAACGCGATTTGCGTTTCCGCTCCGGGCTGTCGCGCAGCTGGCACGTGCACATAAGCACTGCGGGTAAAGACGGGTTAAACACGCTCTGCTGCAATCGTATTACAAACCGCAGACGTCCTCCTTCCGTGTCTCAGGTCGATTGAATGGAGACCGTACCACATGAACGTCAGCCAGCGTCGTTGTGGAACCTTGCAGACCGAGTAACGAGGGCTTCGTTTCCACGAGTAGCTAGATCCCAGAGGTATTTGTAGCGAGCTCAATGGCCCATGACGAGCATAAGAGGAAAGGTAGGGTGGGCAGAGCGGCGTACCCTTGAAGCTCGTGTGAGCCTCATGGTACCCACTCAACGTCCGAGAGCTTGCCGGCGGAAGCAGTAGCTGTCAAACCGTGGAATGATATTATGACATGGTCATTACTACCCCATTATTCAGTACAAGTAAAAGGTATGCTTTTATGGTGTCGTTACGTGGACGGACGTCTAGGCATGATTAGTCCAAACTTGTGTGCAAGGGGTTTGAATATGCAATGTGTCTATGTATGAGAACCAAGGTAAATAAACGTCAGATAGTATGGTCATAAAACGCGTCACTCGATCAGAAATAGCGCAACAGGCAGAAGGAGCCTAAACAGCCGGTAGTACCAGGTCACCTGGGATGTCTCGTCACCAATCAGCGCTTCTCTTCCTCATTCACCGTCGTATTGCTCTCTGAGTCTCTCGGCGGAGATGGCTCCTTCCGGTGACCCACAATGCCGACACCGCGAAGGAACAAGAACGCAATCAGGGCACCTACACACATGACCGCCGCAATTAGCTCCTCGTCCGCTTCCATTACTCGACATTTGTACTCACCAAACGCGCCGAACGCGAACCCGGTCCACATCGCATCCTTATATGCGACAAGTTGGTCGTCGCGGGACACGTCCGCGCCCGATGGATCGCTGCCTCCGGCCTTTGCGATCTGTGTGTTGAACACGACGGTCGAGATCGCAAGACCGAACGCAGTGCCGATCTGAGTGACTGTCTGGAAGACCGCACCACCGAGCGACTGCTCGTGGGGGAGGCAGACTTTAGCCGTAAAGAGCGTGCCAGTGGCGAACACGAAGTCGGCGCCGAACACGGTCAGGATCGCCGCGGGGAAACCGAAGGCCCAGTACGTCGCGGCAGGGTTGATGAGCGCAAAGAGCAGGTTCGAGACACCGGTCAAGAGAGTGCCAATGACTAGGGGAGAAACACCGTCAACGAAGCAGCATGTGCACGAGCGCAAAGAGACATACCGATGAGAATGACGAGGGGAACATGACCCACAACAAGAGCGATGATCACGTTGCAGGTGACGCCGGTGACGAACATTGGCAAGAGCCGCACCATGGTCAAGATCGGGCTGAGACCAATGAAGTCCTGGTAGTACAACTGCCGCACATCACGTCAGACCCGGCAAACCTCGCGACGAGAACGCCTGCACGCACCTGCACCCAGAACGTGAACACATTGAACGAGCACCACTCAAGGAACGTGATAGCAAAAAGCGCAGCCAGCTTCCCGCGCGCGCGGGTCCAGATCGAGACCGGCATGAGCGGGGGCGGCGTCCACCACCGCTGAGAGTCTTGCGCGGGGTCCGTGTGGACGTTCTCGAGGTAGCGCTCCCATGCAACAAAGAGCGCGACAAGGAAGACACCAACGACAAGGAGCGCGATGATGTCTACGGAAGGAATAGCGTCAGCACGAGCTCAATCCGGGGAACGAGAGCGACGTACAGCCGGTCTTCCAGCCATTGGGCGCAATACTGCCGTCACTTAGGACAAAGATGATGAGGGTCAGGCCAGCGGTAATAAGGAACGCGCCGATCCAGTCCAGACGACTGCATCGAGGGAGGCATTAGTCTGAGGAAACGGGGGGCCTGTACAAGCAACGCACCGGTCGGCGAGCTCGTAGGGCTCATCGGGGTCGATGGAAATGGCGGCACCCACGCAGCAAAGGAAGCTAAGCCCGGTAAGGAACCAAAATGTCGACCTCCACGTCTCCCTGAAAGGCATGAGACGCAAGCAGAGAGCCGATCAGAAGGGTAACTCACTTTGTGACTTGGGTGAAGACGCCTCCAATGATGTTTCCGACCGCTCCGCCGACAGGTGCTCCAGCAGCGAAGGTGGCGAACGCAATAGACCGGAAGTGCGACGGTGGGAACGTGTGGGCGAGGATCCCGAGAGCGGCAGGGATGGCGGCTGCGGGACCGATACCTTGGAGACCTCGGAGGATGTCGATGGTGATCTCATCTTGTGGCGTGTGGGTATACAGGGCCGCGAAAAGGTTAACAGTGAATGCACTCACTTTGGGCGAAGCCGCATCCGAGTCCGAAGATTCCCATGCATGCACACCCGGCAATGAAGGCGCGCTTCCGTCCATAGAGATCCGCCGCGCGACCAAGGAAGAGGAGAAGGCATCCCTAGGGCAAGATGCGTGAGCATAAGCACGAGGAAAACGCGAGGAGAATACGGACTGAGCTGAGCGAGAAGGCGGAGACCAGCCACTGTAGCTTTGCCTCTGTGATGTCGAGGCTTTTGCCTATTGTCGGGAGCGAGATGGAGATGACGGAGATGTTGGCGACCTAGGAAGGAGGAGGGTGAGAGAGGGGGGAAAGAGGGGTGGGAGGCGCGCATACGGTGAGGATCTGGGCGAGCGTCACGGTTGCAATAAGAATGATGTTCCTGGCCATGGACCGTTCGTGCGGCGCGCTCTTTTCTACGACGGACTGGACCATGGCGGGCTCTGACTCTGTCTGCGGCGGAACTGGAGTCGCCGACGTGGAGCGCGACATTGTGGGCGAGGGCCGGGCGTGCGGAGAGAAAGTCGGAGGCCTGTTCGCGCTGAGCAGATGATATAGGAGCTAGAAGCGCGGAAAAGGCGGGATGAAGCCGACAGGAAGAGGCGTTGGAGCAGCCGGAGGACGGTGGGTGGAGGGGGGGACCGGGTCAGCGCGACATAGCCTGACGGTCGTAGGAGGGGTTTATGATGACGGTTTGTCGAGCAGGGCCCCGGGGAGGAAAACGCGGCGGAGGCGGAACTCGATTGAGCACGCTCAGTCAGATCCAGGTCACGCTTCCGCTCGTCGGGCTCAACCTTCACCAATCCCCTTCCCGCACGTGGAGCCTATTCTGTTTCTCCACCGCCCCCCAGTCAGCGACAATCGCCGTCCACCTTCTTGTAGTCTTCTGGTCTACACGATGACTTATGCTACTCCGGTGCGCAGTGCCACTAGAGTTCTCCTGGACGCTGCCGGCCTCTTCTCCTCTCAATCCTCGACGCTTACAGCTGCTGTGACGGCTCGGCGTTTTCAAAATTAGACCTGTTCAGACGTAAAATCGGTCTAGAATGGCGCAACAAGTGGTCCAGTTCGTTCCCTCTCCGTTTCATAACTGGTGAAACCTTGGCGTGCCGTACGATACTCTGTTTTCATACCCGATGTCATGCATAATAAACGTTAGTAAGTCTTAGTAAACGCAGACTTGAGACTGCGCTATCCATTCCAGCAAAACATTCCGACACGGGGAATCGAACCCCGGGCTATCGCGTGAGAGGCGATAATGTTAGCCACTACACCATATCGGATCGATAGAGTTCGGCCACTGTGGACATTTATGCTGTTTTGGCTGGGTAACTTCGCCACTTCCAGGCTTCGCCGCACTTGGGCAATTTTTGATCTCACACTTCATTGATCCCCCAACGCAAATGGAAAGACATTCGACCTTCTGGTTCAAAGATGGGAGTGTCGTCCTAATAGCGAGCAAGTCGACGGGATTCAAGGTGCACATGTCCGTGCTCTCGCGACACTCCTCTGTCTTCGATGATCTCTTCTCGGTTCCGCAACCCGAAGAGGCAGAACGTGTCGAGAACTGCCCCGTAGTCCACGTTCCGGACGAACCGGAAGACATGGCCCACCTCCTCTTCGCGCTCTATGACGGTCGCAGGTCAGTGTATGTACGTCCCCTGGCGACCGTCCAGCCGCTGACCCAACCTGCAGATTTCCCCCGGGTCCTGAGAGCTCTGAACGCGTCTCCTTCTCCGCGCTGTCTGCCCTCGTGCGCCTAGGGCATAAATACGACATCCCCGCGCTAGTCGATGTGGCCGCCTCCATCCTCTCTTCCTACTACACCACCGACTTCACCATCTTCCGGGAGCTCCAGGCAGGCACCCGACAGCCCCGCTTTACGTTCTCCTGCGAACCACCCTTCTACACTGAGACGATTGAAACCGTTGCTCTCGCCCGGCTTACCGGGAAGCACAACCTCCTCCCGGCTGCGCTCTTCCACTGCTGTCAGTTTCCATTCGCCGTCCTCCTCCGCGGCGCCAGGCCCAACTCCTCAACGGACGAAGAAGGGCAGCTCATCACTCTCTCCCCGTACGACGTGGAGCTCTGTCTCTCCGTGCGTGAGCGCCTGCTCCGCATTTCCATACAGGTCGCGCCTGCTCTGTACCCCTTCACCCCGGAATGCGGATTCGGCCGGCAATGCGCAATGGCCGCCACCACCATTCGATACATCTACGATATCGAGGAAGAAGTGGGTACAAACCCTCTGCGCCGCTCTGACAGTGCACGAGGATCCTTGGAGGCGGCGGGGATGTGTAGTGAATGCCAAGAAGCAATGTGGACTCGGATAGAGAAGGACAAGCGACTGATCTGGGTAGAGCTTGCAGTGTATTTTCAGCTAGATGCAAGCGTAACAATGGTTGTCCCCAGCGACGTTTGATAACCGATGCGGAGAGTGCCATACGTGTCGTTGTCTTCAAGCCCGGGCGTAACCCACGGACGGGTCGGCCTGTCCACGCGCCGAGGAATAAGGTAACGTCTGAGCAGGGATGCACCATTAAGAAATGCGATGAAATGGAGTAGCACAAATGCGGCGCAAAACACGATGATTAGCACGAGGATATGATGCAAGTGATAGCGAACTTTTGTATCGCGGCCTTCGCAATGCCGCCCTCGCCACCCCAGCCTCTCGCACTCCTCTCGCCCCTCTAAAACACCCCTCCCCACGCTCACTCCTGGATCTTCGCGAGGATCTCCTGGTCCCGGAACATAAAGTACTCCTGCAAGGACACGCGTCAGCGCACCGAACGCCAGCACATCGCCGCCCGGAACGCGTCACGCACCTCGTCGCCGACCTTGATCGGCGCGCCGCCGTAGCCAGGGAGGAGGACGCGGTCGCCCGCCTTGACGCTCATGGGGGTGACGTTGCCGTCCTTGTCGCGCGCACCAGGACCGACAGCGACGACGGTAGCCTCGGGAAGAGGCGCGTTCGCCGACGAGGAGGGGAGGATGATGCCCGTCGCGGTTTTCTGAACATCCGCGTCAGCAAATGGCCCGTGTGCACGAGAGCGAGCCGCAAGGGCGAGAAGGGACGTACCGTCTCAGCCTTGAAACGCTGGACGAGGACGCGGTCGAAGAGGGGGATGACCGCCTTGATGCTCTTGAACGTCGCCTGGGCAGCCTGCGCGCGGATTCCTCAGCACTCGCGCTGTGTGCTCCATACACGGCGCAGCAGACGCACCATTAATGTTAACGAGGAGGGGGAGAAGGGAAGACAAGAACGAGGTGGGGAGAGGGTGAGAGTACGTGCACGTCAGAGTACCTAAGCGCCCGATGACCGGCCTCCGACTTTTTTGTGACGCTTTGTTTGGCCGGACCAAACAAATCCCCAGAATCGTCGAGAACGCCGGGTCGGGTGTCTATAACCGACGCGCTGGGCAGCGTGCAGGCCTCGAGGTTCCTGTGAACCCGCGCGAGGTGTGAGCGAAAGGAATATCGTATTCGGTATAGGTTGTGCGTGTTGTGGCTATAGACTACATTGCAATATGTGAGCACGTGGCGTGTCGGACCCAGTTCGACGGCGGTGAGGGTGAATGTGCGTACGATCCGACCAAGTATGTACCACAGAACACGAAACGATGCGCATGCTACAAAGAACGGCGTAACCTGACGTCTATTAAGTAGGGTAACTTCGCGCCGAGGCGGCGCGCGGTGCGTGATGCGAGGCGGTATGCAGGTGGGAGGCGTGCTGGAAGATGCGCGGAAATATGAATACGTACTTAACGAGAGTGTCGACCTAATACGTGGCCTACGCCAACAAAACGTGAGCGTCCAGCTGCGACGGATCCAAACCGTCCAGAGACAGGACGGACGCCGCCGCAGCATCCTCAGTCCACCGCCATGTCCACATCCTCGCTCGCCCCGCTCCGCGACGGCCCCGCCCCCTCGCTCGAGCTCCGTGCCTCCGGTCCCGTCGTCAGCTGTCTTGTCAGCATCCGCTGCGGCCCATCTGTCGTCGGAACCCCCAGCGCACCCATGAGGTCGCGCAGCGTTGGCCCCCCTCCGTCTCTGGCCCACGACGGCGTTGTTGTCGTCGTCGTAGTCGAGTTTCCTGTCTGCCCGGTGGTGTCCGTCCTGAACGGCCACGTCCCCTCCCCTCCCCCGCCCCCTGCTGCCGCGAGCGTCGTCGAAAACTGACTGCGTGTCAGCCGCAATGCGGCCTCGTACGACCCCGGAATGGAAGCGGGCACCGCCGTCTGTCCAACAGGCCTGGGCACCGAAGGGCGAATCGTCTGCGTGCCCGCAACGGTCGTGGCCGGAGCAGCGGTCGGCGCATTGCCACGCACCGTGCCCTGGCTCGCCGTGCGCACTGAAGCCGCCTCTTGCGCCGCCTGCCGCACCTCCGCCGCCATCCTTGCGCGCTCCCTCGCCTCCCTCCTCTCCGCCCGCGCCGCCGTGCTCCCCGACCCTCCCGACCCTCCTCCCCCAGTGCCGCCTGTTGTCCCCGCAGTCGCCGACGCGTTCCCTCCAGACCGCGAGCTCTCACCAGCGGTGTGGTGGTGATGGTGGTGATCACCGTCCTCCTCTGGGTCCTTGGCGCTACACCAGAACCGGTGACCCTCGCTCCACGCCGTACTCTGGCACTCCTTTCCGCAGTACTTGGCCTTCCTGCACCGTCGGCACTTGGCGAACTCGCGCGGGAACCGCTCCCACTTCCCACAGAGCACTGTATCCGGATGTCAGGGGCCCGCGCGACAAAGAAAACGCCACAAGGAACTCACTATTCGCGCACTGCCGGATCCCGCCTCTACTGTCGTCCTTCCTGCACGCGTTCCGCATAATCACCCCCGCCCAATACTGGATCTCATGCGGCAGGCTCGGGGGCGGGTTCGGCGACTCGAGCTCCGACGAGCTATGGCGATACGTAAACCGCTCTACGAGCGCGAACACGTTCGTCTGCCTCGGGCTCCCGCCGCTCGCCCCCGCCGCCGCTGCGGCGGAGCTCGAACCCGCGCCCGCGCCCGCTGACGCAGCCGACGCGCCCGCCGACGACGCGCGCTCCTTCTCCTTCCCGCGCCCCGTCGCGCTGTTGAACGCCTTCACAAACGCGTTCACGTCCCTCCCCACGGCCGCCGAGCCCGCGCTCGAGCTTCCTGACCCCGCGTTCGCGCGACTGGATGAGCCCGAGGAAGACGCCGACGACGGTCCGGCTCGCGCTTCGCTCATGAGCTGTGCCGTCGCGGGGTGGAAGCTCGTGCGGGGCTTGTAGAAGGCCTGCCGGCAATGCGGGTACTTGCTAAGGTACGCCAGCAACTGCAGGCTCAGCAGCACGTCCTCGTCGCGGTACGGCCCCATGTCGATCTCGCGGTGGTGGTGATGGTGATGGTGCCCCCCGCCCGTGGCCTGGTTCGCGTTCCTCATGTCTCCCGCCCGGATCGTATTCTGTCGTGCTGGTGTCCCCCCGTCCGCGCGCGCCGCCGCAACGTCGACGGCCGCGTTCGGGGTCAAGAACGTGCCTGCCCCAGGTCGGGGCGCTGTCATGGGAAGGTTCGTCGGGCCCGCACGGGGGGTGCGCTCGCCAGCGCCTGCGTGTCCGTCAGCGACCGTGAGGGTGGTGGGGGGAGGGCCGTCGAGCGCACCAGGAGCCCCTGGGGGCGCGCCCATCGCGAAGTCGTCATTGGTCTCGAGCGATACGATACCATCCTCAACGCCGACGCCAGGCACGACGCCCTCATCGTTGATGATGATGTGCGCGTCAGAGGGGAGGTCGATCCCGGGCGCGCCGACAGTTGCAGGTGCAGCCGCGTCCGAGACGATGCCCACCGCGCGCCGCGAGTGCGTCGCGCGAATCGTGCCCGTGTCCGTGTGCTGTTGGCGTTCCGGCGAAGGTGAGGGCGCGCCGTCGTCGCGGCTCGTGTCCATGTCGACGTCCCCGTCGTCTTCCGTCTCGGTCTCGGGCCTCGAATTCGCAGCAGACGTCGAAGTTGACGGCCCCGCGGAAGCGTCAGGCACGGCGAGCCGAGATCGGTGCGTCCGCCGCGCGGTCACCGTTGGTTGGTCCCACACGGGTCGCGCGATGATGGTCCCACTACGGTCTCTGCCAGGGACGACGACGGAGCCAGTGGGGGTGTTGGAGCCGTTCGGGGTCGCGTTGGTGGAGGTATCAGCCGACGTATCAGTGTCCTGTGCTCGAGAACCGCTGGGCGTGGACTGTTCCGTTTGCATCGGTTCCTGCACCCAGGGAGGCCCGCAATCAGCGACTGTCCGCGGCCACGCGTCGTACACGCCCTCCCCTCCCAAGAAGAAGCACGGACTCACCTCGCGTGCAGCGGCCTCGGCGGGGCGGGCGGCGATCTCGCGGTTGAGCGCCATCGAAATCGCGGTGGCCTGCTCGCGCTGGCGGAGCTCTGCCTGCTGCTGGCGCCTCGCCTGGCGCTGCTCCCTGGTCTCGCGCGGCATGCCGTTGGCGGTGAGGGTCGGGCCGATGGCGAAGCCCCTGCTCGCGAGCCAGGCCTCGAGGATGCAGCCGACGACGTCGAGCGCGCCGGCCTGGACGACGCGGCTGCGGATGGGCTCTGAGCCGCGGACACCGATGTTGACGATGCACTGGAATGCGAGGGAGAAGCGGTACGCCGCGTGCTTGTCGTACGTCTTGGGGAGGAGGGTCGGGGCGAGCTTGGGCGGGTGGGTGCCTGGCGGGGAGAGGCCGTAGAATGTGATGGGGTTTTCGGGCGGGGGCGGGGAGGTGCAAAAATCGCGGAGGATGCGGACGAGACGTTCGAGGCCGCCGTCCATGGTCATAATCTCGCGTATGCGGGGCGATGTTGAGGTGAGGTAGACGAGGTGCGTGAGGGAGTTGAAGAGTGGGAGGGAAGAGTTGGTGTCGAGTGCTGGGCGGCGCGGGCGTGTTTGGGTGCGATCCTGTGCACAAGAAGGGATTGGACATACCTCGTCGGTCGTAGAGTTGGGAGGAGATGCAGACGCAAGCCCTGTTCTGGGCGGGGAACGCGAAGTTGGACTCGCGCATGGTGGGCGGAGTGGCTCTTTCGGGATGCGCCTAGGGTGTGATGTGCGCGTAGAGGAGGCGGAGGAGGAGATGGTCGTGAAATTAGGCGTGGTCGTCGGGAGGGAAGTGGTCGTCGCTGTCGATGTTGAGGTCGTCTGCGCCCCGGGTGATCTGACTGATCCTTTGTTTGGCGGTGTTTGTTCTGGTGGCTGGCTCGCCCTTCGCGCCTTGTCCCCGCCGCTTTTGTTGTCTTCTCTCTCTCTGTCGGGGCCTGACCGCCACCTCGCTTTCAGCTGTGGTTATCCGTTCTTCGTGGCCCGATTTGTTTGCGGCGACCGTCTTCTGAAGAAGCGCTTTGTTGTGAGTCGTTTCGCCGGCGTGCGAGATGGTCGGGAGGTTGGCCCGATATAGGGCGCTTGGCGGCAGAGCAGAGAGGCAGTCTGGGCGGGTCGGGCTTCGCGCTCATCGCCGCGAACGGTCTCGTGCACGGTCAAAGAGTCCGGTCGCGCGTACTCGGCTCTCAATTCTCTGAGGAGATCGCAGTAGGTACGCCTGCTACACTGTCCCGTTTGCATCGCTGATCCGACAGGTCGTACGTGGTATATAGGATTTAGGATTACAAGTACACGCCATTCGTGAGGCACTCGGATGTCCCAGGCAGTGGAGCGAATGCATCACGAGACGGCCCAGCAAGCTGGAGCCCCTGCTCGAGGAGGGGTTGACGGCCTCGGCATAAAATAACGCTTCTAGTGGACGAGGAGGGACGAGGAAGATCTGTACGATAAGAGGGAAAGATTGGCTTTCGGTGGACCCGATCGGCCCTGGCATGGGCGCTGTGTAACGTCCGTGCTGGAGAATGATGACGCAAATGTGTGAAGTGGCGGTGAGTTGCGTGCGTTGATGACATGGGAGAATGTTGACGACGGGGGACCGGGCAGGACGGGACGGGGTATGTTCCTGACCAATTTGACGAGAGTTGTGTCAGAGGGCGCGTTTGTTTGGGGTTAGCAGGCGGCGTGTCGCGGCGGGGTATGTTGCCCATTCGGAGCCGCAGTCCGAACGGGCAAACATTCCCAAGCTGCGTGCCACCGGGAGGAGTGCGCGGCGGCAGGGTGGTTCCCTCAACCGAGTCGGGCGCTCGATGCGGCCGAGGTCATGGGACCGCCGGTGGCGCCAGCGCGGGCGTCGGGTCTGCGCCATCGTCGCCCGTCTTCCAGCCATCGCGGATGCGAGGGGGCGTGGACTCGGGCGTGGACTCGACCGTGGAGGTTTGTCGCGGACTGGCCGCCGAGCGCGGATGCCTGTTTGGGTGCGCGGCGGAGTCTGGTGACCTTGCGCATCCTGCGTGCCGCGGAAGACCGCGTGAGGTCGCGGGCGCATGACGGGCGCGTTGGGTGATGGGCTCCATGTGCATCAAGCGATCAGGCCGGCTGGGGGAGAACTGGAGGACGTCCTCGTCTCGCCTTCGGCCCCGCGTCCGTGCCTGGTGTTGCCCAGGTCGCCTGACCTCTCTTTCGCCGGCCCGCCCACCGCGCCCGCTTCTGGCGCGTTCTATAAAGTCCCCCACCCCGCGTTCTCTCTGCGCCGGCCGTGGACTTTGCTTCGTGCTTCTTCCCATCCACCTGCTCCCTCAGCAAAATGGGCAAAGGAGTGCGTCCCGCCCTTCCTTCTACTCAACGCCCGGACTAACCTCGCGTGCCTTGCAGTACAGCGCCGCGATCGCGTCTAACCCCGTACGTCCCGCTTGGCACCTGCCACCGCCACCACGCCCCCGTCCCTGACCGCTACTTACCCTCGCCCACAGTACATCGTCGGCTCGTTCGCATGTATCGGCGGCGGCCTCTTCGGTCTGGACATCTCGTCCATGTCCGGCGTCCTCTCCAACAACGCCTACAAGACCACCTTCGGTAACCCCGGCGCCAACGCACAGGGCGCCATCGTCGCCGCCATGCCCGCCGGCTCCTTCGTCGGTGCCCTCGCCGTCTCCAAGCTGGCTGACCTCATCGGCCGCAAGTGGACCATCATCATTTCCGGCTGGATCTGGGTCATCGGCAGCATCCTCCAGTGTGCCTCCGTCGTGAGTATCTCTTCACCGTCTCCGTCCCCGGCGTCTATACCCCGCACGACCCCGCTCTGGGGAAGATCGCGTCCGATAGACCTCATCGGCTGATCTGTACCCCCGCCCCCTCGACGTCATATCTTATTCACCGTCCGCTAACTCGTTGTCCAGGACCGCGGCATGCTCGTCGTCGGCCGCATCGTTTCCGGTATTTCCGTCGGCATCGCCTCCGCCATCGTCCCCCTCTACCAGTCAGAGATCACCGAGCCCCGCATCCGTGGCCGTCTTGTCGCCATGCAGCAGTGGTCTATCACCTGGGGTATCCTGCTCCAGTACTTCGTCCAGTTCGGCTGCTCCTACATCAACGGCACCGCGTCTTTCCGCATCCCCTGGGGTCTCCAGATGATTCCTGCCATCATCCTCTCCATCGGCATGCTCGTCTTCCCCGAATCGCCCCGTTGGCTCATCGATCACGGCCGCAACGAGGAGGCGCTCGAGATTCTCGCCGACCTCCACGGCAAGGGCGACCCGAACAACGAGCTTGTCCAGCTCGAGTTCGCCGAGATCGTCGACCAGGTCGAGTACGAGCGCAAGGAGGGTGCCAAGTCCTACCTCGACCTCTTCAAGCCCGGCATTTTCCGCCGTGTCACTCTCGGTGCTTCGCTCCAGATGTGGTCGCAGCTCTCCGGCATGAACATCATGATGTGCGCATCTCTTCGGTTCATACTTGCCGCGCGCGCTGACTTGCCTTCAGGTACTACATTATCTACGTCTTCCAGGGCGCAGGTCTCACCGGTCGCCGCGGCAACCTCATCGCCGACGCGGTCCAATACGTGCTCAACGTCGCGCTCACCGTCCCCGCCATCCTTTACATTGACAAGTGGGGTCGCCGCCCGATGCTTCTCGCCGGCACGCTCCTCATGGGCTTCTGGCTCTTCCTCGTCGGTGGCCTCCAGGGCCGCTATGGCGCGTGGGGCGAGGTCGACGGATCCCGCGTCTGGGTGATCACGGACCACGACGGCATCACCAAGGCCATCATCGTCTTCTCATACTTCTTCGTCTGCTCGTTCGCCATCACGATGGGCCCCGTCTCGTGGACGTACCCGGCGGAGATCTTCCCGATGCGCGTACGCGCCAAAGCGGTCTCGGTGTCCACCGCCGCGAACTGGGTGTTCAACTTTGCGCTCGCGTGGGCGGTGCCCCCCGGGCTCTCGAACATCGCGTGGAAGACATACTTCATCTTCGGCACGTTCAACTTTGCCGCGTTCGTGCACATCTTCTTCATGTTCCCCGAGACGGCCGGACGGACGCTCGAGGAGATCGAGGAGGTGTTCGCCCAGGGCCACACGTTCACCGCGTGGGCGATCAAGCGCCACGTCGGCAAGAAGACGCTCGAGGACGTCAAGGTGCGCTCCCTTTGTTCCCTCCGTGCGAGCGCCGCCACTGACAGGACTCTCTCCACTGCAGCACGACGAGCACAAGGTCGTCGACGAGAAGGCGTCCGCGTGAGCGCCGCCTTCGCCCCCCCTCTCACCCTCTACCCCCGCTCTCCCGCTTTCCCTGGCTGCTCTCTTGTGCGGCGCTCGTTACGATTAATGCTACGCCTACGACTTCGTGTACCTGTATTACTAGTGTACCAACCATTAACGATCTCCCGTTTGGGCTCCGGTGACCTCCCGTGCTCGCCGTGCGCGTGGACTACTGCACCCAGACACTTCGACGCTCCCACCGGTGTCCTGAACTGCGGCGCGGCCGCTTCCCATGCCGGCAGCGCAGCGCATTCCCGTCGCGGCGGCGCATGCGGCGCCGCTCTCGAGCGTGTGCGGGACGCCGCCGTGTCTAAGTTGGAAGATCATCTCCGTCTAGGCCCGTCTGCCGTTCGAGGGCTCTCTTTCGCTCACGGCCGGAGCGCCGTGGGGACCAATGTCCGCCCGAGCCGGCGCTGCTTCTCCGCCGAGTTGGACGGCGGCGCATACAGCAGCTTGGATTAGTGCTTACAAATGACCCAAGTTAGATCATCTCGTACCCTGTACGGAGCTTTCAACAGTTGCGGCGAGGTCGTTCTGCCAGAGATCCGGCGAGCTATAACACGGATGGACGGTGCCAGGTCTCTTCGAGATTGAGTCTATAAGTAGTCGCAACCCTCACATGTGTGCTAGCTCCAGGCTTCCGCAACTGCTCCTTCCACAGAAGTAAAGCGTACCCATCATGCGCCGCGAAGCATACTTAGCCCCTTCTTCATCGGGCATAGCGGGGTCGCACTTCCTGCTGGGAATGCTGGCAAACTCAAGGCGGTTCTCTCGATTCGATCCCTGACCTCATGACATCGGCTCGGGGCCTACGGCCCCCCGCTTACGAGTTCCAGGACCTTTCAGCTTGCAAGCTGAAAACACGGCCGGTCTGTAGCAGGTACCAGAGTACCAGTACCAGGAGGTGGCGATGGGAGACTCGCACCGCGTTTGAGACCCCTGTTCTCCGAGCTTCAGCTAGTGAAGCCCGCCCGGCCCCGGCCCCGGGCCGCCCGAGTCGAGTCGTACGCCGGATCATGACGCTCCGCCGGTCAAGGGTGGTACGCGGGCGATATCTCGAGCCGATAATTCGCGGATACAAAACTGGTCATGTATGTCAACATTATGAAGAACAAGTTCTTATTTGGGTTTGTGGGTTTTGCGATGTTATGACGTCATCCGACTTACTCCTTTGGGGACTAGACGCCAGGCGCTTATCCATGACGGTTGATCTTCCGTCCTCCCACTCATTTCGACCTACGCCTTCTCATTCCACCCCGTTCACAGCCCTGACTATTATGTGGCACATACGGGAGCGAGTGTAAGATGATATTAGGAGGTGCACCGCCGCTCTCGATTCTGTGCTCGATCCAATGAGAAGAGTATTTTTCTCCGAGTCAATGGCATCGCCTCCTAGTCGGGTCGAAACGTTCCCCTAACCTTCGTTTCTATCCCTCAACCACCTCACATTGAGCCACATTTTCCAATAACAGGCATAGCAGAATTTCGCCTTCGTCTGCAGCGAAGATGGGTAGTCGGTTGCGTATAAAAGCCCTTGCGGAAACTCGAATTCGTTCAAACAGCTCGACACCCCAGGCCTGATATCACCCACTCCAGCTTCAGCATGACCATGTTTCACACTCTCCTCGTCATTTCCGCTCTTGCCCTCGCGGCCTCCGCCACTCCCTCTGGTGAATGCCCTCCCTCTACGATCCCTTCGCCTAACAACATGGTCTGGGTCACTGATCAAGACAATTTCTGGTATGCTTTCCGTTTATCATACTCTTTGTACACACACTCACGCGCAGCCAAGCATGATTATGCCCATGGATCCCCACACCAACATCGTTGAATCTGAGCGCCTCGGACGTACTAAGACATACTGTTCCCAAGGCCACCGCTGCAACCCCCAAATGCAGGGTCAGCTCCCGCCGGATTTCTGGACGAACGTGAATCTCGAAAGAGGAAACGGTACCAACGGCGCCGATTATGTTCAGCGTGAGTCCTACGTCCTCTGTATTGGATCCTGCCCAGCTGAGACGAGTGCATATGCCCCAGTCACCGGCTGCATCCGCCCCGAGAAGCTCAGCCGTCTCAACCCAAGCGACGACGGTGGACAGTACTCGTCCTCTGGCAACCCCACGGGCAGCGCCTGCCTTGGGTACAATCACTACGTCCAGCTTGTCGAGCCTAACGCTGCGCGTGCATGCATCAGATGCTGCAAGGATGAACGGGACTGCCCTACGGACAAGGGTGAGTGGCGTCCCGTTGTGCATAGTTGTGATACTTCGATTGCTGACCTATTCTCGATAGCGAACCTGGGTTGCTCTCTTGCCATCCCAGGCGAATACTTCGAATGCAGCTCCTAAATGCATCCCGGCCCGTCTCCGTGTCATATTCTTCGGATATTCGGGATATGTCTATTGGACATTGAATCTCCCACCTATTTACGCGTACTATTTATGTCTTGTTCCTCTGTAGACCGGGTTAACTCTATATGTACGAATACTCATGGAAGCACATTTTTACTTCCGCTTTTACTGGGAATCCTCCGGACTTCGACCCATCACACACCTCTGATCTCCTTGATACCTTTCCTACCTCACCGCCATGCCCTTCTTTTGGGCCCTGACGGCCGACTCTTTTCTCGGTTAATGACGCGTGGCCAGCAGAATGGGTGAGGCTGGGACATGCATACGATACCGTGTATCATCGTGGATAAGCTCCTTTTTTGAATGATCAGCGCAAGGGTCGTCTCCCAAAAGCCGGCGGAGTCTTACACGAGTCGAAGGACACGAAGGGTGTCCGCCAGCGACTCCACAGCGACTTCCTGCTAGTTCAAAGCTGTCACACGCAAACCTAAGCACCCTTTACTAGCTCCCCAACTGGATGTTTCAATTAGGTTCAGGCTACCACTTCATTCTACTATTTCAACGTATCCTTCACCACTACGCCACCCCACCCATCCCTTCACTATCTCTTAAGGGCTCTCGCCCTCCGGCTCGTGCCCCCAGCTCGGGAAGTCTACATCGAAGACGTGATGGAGAGAGGACCACGCTTCCCTTTGAGAGGCCAGCACCCCGCGCTCCAGGTTTCTTACCGCGCAAAGCTTGCAGAGCCATGACCCCCACTCCCTTGGCGCGAGATCCACCCCAACACGCAGCAAATCTCCCCCAAACAAGCCCCCCTCCTCCTCCAGAGCCTCCTTTACCGCGTTACACAGGACGTCACAACTCTCCGGGTTCGCGCACCTCGGGTACACGAACAGCCGGACCGCCATCCCGTGCGCGATGCTCCTGAGCCGCATCGTCGCCGAGAAGCACCGCTCGACGTCCTCAGGTTCTAGACGCTCAAGCGTCCCGTCCGCCCGCGGCACTCCGCGGCAGATCTGCGCAGGCGTGAGCTGGCAGGAGGCGTAGAGCGCGGTGGGGAGCATGTCCGGGCGGCCGAGGACGCGGACGAGATTGACAGCTTCGATGGCCTGCGCGTGCACGAAGCGGATCGGGGCACGCCGGAACCCTTCGTTCTGGAGCCACGTGTTGAAGGAGGTGGGGAAGGTGCGTTCCAGGAGGGACACGATGGGTTGGAGTAGCACATCGATCTGGTATTTGTGGCTAAGCCGGGCGAGAGCGGCGATGATGGCGAAGTCGGGGGTGTCCATAGGACGGAGGTAAAGCCTAACATGAGACGTGGCGTCAGAACTTGCTTCCGCGAACGTAAAATGACACGCTTCGCGAGGGCGCTTACCCAACACCGCCGTAAATAACCTTCAAGAGATGCCGGAAGTCGTAGCTGGTATCTGACACGTGTACAACGGGACAACCGTCGACCACATCTGCACTTGCCGCGGGCGATGGAGGTTGTGGGAACGTGAACATGTCACGAAAGATCTCTGACGAACGCGACAGGATGCTTTGGTGGACACGGAAACCTACGCCTTGAGCGACGACGACGAGACTCCCGTCAGTAAGCCACATTTCATCGTCTCGTGCCATTCCGGCACTAGTCTGAGACTGCTCTTGGGTGAGTGGCGGAGGGTTGGTTGACGACATGGCCTAATCAAATATTTGAGGGGAGTTTGCTCTATTGTATGCGAGATTTGAGGACCTATGCGAGTAGTCTATACTGTGTATGTATCAAGTGAGCATGTCTATGTACCGGGGGACAACCAGTTGAAAGACCTACCCGCAACCCAAAGTCCAAGATTTGGAGGACAACAGGAAGGAGTTGCGCGAGGCGATCGGGACAGAGATAAGAAGGTGAGGTACAAAGGCAAGTTCCAACGCTGGCCTAAAAACCCCTCCATGCGTCTCACACATGGGGTAGTGACTCAACGAACGACCGCTTCTTTTGCGGTACCGTGGACACGCGCGTACCGCCCGTCCGCCAAGTCCGGCTCACAAACATCACGAACGCCTGCATGCACGTATCCGGGAACATATCTGCCAGCTACACGCAGACTCGGCAGTCTTGCGTCAGATTACGCGGTTGGAAGAAGCCACCGCACGCTGACAATGCACAGACTCGAACGGCCAAGTCCCGAGTTCTCCGATCCCTCGAACTGAACGGGATACGGCTTCCTCCTCATACAGCTCTTCAGAGCAATAGCACGAGGATAAACTCACTGTCGCGTTGATTCCGGGCTGTGCCCCCGCCATGAGCGAGAAGCCGACTGGCCGACATCTGTCACCGCGGCAACTCATACGCCAAATGTCTGCGAGTGGTACGTTTTCCAGCTTCGTCTCGGCGTACCGGTGTGGCGTACGACACGCGGCAGCTCCGGTTCTCTGAAGGTTGGGCTTGACTCGGCTCCCGTTGGGCTCAGACACCGCGCGAGGCAAGCTGCAGGGTGGGCAGGCAAGTTGTTTCAAGCGCTATGGTTCGGACCAAGGGGTAGTGTTATTGCGCTGAGGGGCAAGGCGTCGGGCGTATGGGAGCAGATTATGCACTACTGGGGTCTGGTAGTAAGCCAATATAAAGTGGTGGGAAGGTCAAAAGAAGGCGAGCGTGGGCACAGCGCGAGCGGGAGGCAAGGACGAGGGTAAGCGGCAGAAAAACGAAAGGCGCCTTTCGGGCGCTTCAAGGTTGGCTCTACGCCTGTGCGATGACGTCAGCCGACACGCTGGCAGGCGCTTCCTCTATCGATCTTTGACTTCGTTCCACCATGACTGCGATACTCTCTGTTTCTTCTAAACAGCTTTGGAGCGCTCTAGGTCCATGATGTCACTACATATCTCTGAAATGAAACCGTACTTGCGCGAATTCATTGGATTTGTGTGGCTGACGAGGAAGTGCGCATTTTTCGAATTCTTTGAAGGTACCTGACTACAAGTCAACAAGCCTTGTGACCAATTTTCCCGAGCTATGGAGCTATATGCTGGAGAGTCTGCATAAACAAATCCCAGGCCTGCTGTTGGAGCTCCAACAAGCGGCCCCTTCCTCGGTGGGTGACGCACGACGGACAGAGCGAGCCCACTCTCGGCAGAGTGTCGGTTTCAATGTAACACAGCGGGTCCCCCCGGAGCAGTCCACTACCCTCTCGACGTAGCCGAGCGTGCGCAGCCTCCATAAATATGGGACCACACTTGTGTGGACGCTCACATGTCTCCGAAGGAGCAAACAGCTCGTCTAGGAAGATTTGGGGGCAAGCTAGACAGTATTTCCAAGCGCGGATGCAGCGCTCCATGTCTTCAGGTGCTAGTTTTTCCAGCGTCCCGTCGACACGCCGAGTACCCCGCACAATTGGTGCTCCGTCTAGCAGGGAACACTGATATATCGCCATGGGGAGCATGTCGGTGCGTCCGAGGAGGTGAATGAGATTCACTGCCTCGATGGCCTGAGTGGGGTTGAACAGTAACGGAGCGCGCTTGAACCCCTGGTTCTCTATCCATATTTCGAATTCGATGGGGAAAGCTCTCTCCAGCAAGTTGGTGGCGGATTGGAGGAGGATCTCGATCTGATACTTGTGGCTGAGTCGAGCGATCGAGGCGACGATTGAGAAGTCGGGCCTGCCCATAGAGGAGCTGAAGTAGGACCTGCTCATTGCCATGTTAATATGCATTCAATGATCATGGTCCAAACCCTACTACCTCACTTACTCTGGGCCGTCATACATAGCCCGTAAAAGCTGGCGGAAGGCATGGCTAGTGTCGGTGATGTGCACCGTGGGACATTCATCGCATGCGCGATCCGGTTGGCCGGTGGAAGAGTCCGGCGAATCCATATGTTGCGGTAGCATGAACATGCCCGAAAATGTCTCTGACCACCGTGAAAGGACGCTCTTGTGAACGCGGAATCCTGTGCGCTGCGCGACAACAATGATGTTCCCATCGTCGAACCACATTTCGCTATCCCTTTTCATCTCATGGCGCTCGTTTTGCTCTTGGGGTGCATCGGCCAACTCCGATACTAGCGGGAGACTAGGCAGAGATCGTGACATAGCACAGTTCATAGCATCATCCACCTAGCAATCGATGCACTGTTATGTAATCATCGAAGACCAACCCCGTGTCGACCACGAGGCGAACAAATGCTCTTACGTTTTTTCTTTGGATAATTGCGCGTCGCAAGAGGTGTGCAAGAGAGCATATTCTGCCCACAAACTATATTGTGTTGAGCAAGCACAAACCGTGCTCGGAGGAATGAGGTACTTACTGGATGCATGCTAGCAGTGCTGACTCGGTACCCAAGGTGGCCTAGAGAGTATCTCCCCTATGTATATATACTATATGCACTACCGCAGCACAATTGGAAGCAGCACGAGTCACACACTCGGAGCATGGACAGCGCGCTAGAATACATGCATTTCTTCCAGAAGCCCTGGGATATCTCGAACTAGTCGCCCGTCTCAAAAGTACAGTACTAGTTTACAGATCTACACTAACGACCAGCACCGCATGGGAGGCACTGTCGATCTGTTAGGCCCCGCTCTAACGCTGTCTAGCAAAATAGGAGTGGAATCAGAATCACGAAGTCCAAGCTATGCTGCTCTACTTGCCAGTTGTACCTCAACTTATACGTCATGCCTTCCAGCCTTTGACGGAGATGTCGAAAACCTTCGGGAGCTGCTCCCAGACACTCTCATGATGTCGCTTCAAACAGTCCTCCAAGCACCTAATGCAGCCGTCGCAGGGGCGTCCTTGCGGCCACTCCAGCTCGTGCGCCTGCAGGCGGAACGGGTTCCCGCGCCACGCCGGGGTCAATATGTAGCGTTCGACGTAACGCGCCTTCATCTTCTGCCACTCATACGTGCACTTGCCCACCGTCGTGTTGCACCAGCCGGCGTACGGTATCTTTTCGCTCTCGTGGAAGAACGGCGGGACGTCCAGCACCGCGAGCCTCTCCCGCGCGACCAGGAGTCGCTCGATGTCCTCCATGCACAGGCGCTCGGGCGTGCCGTCCGCGCGCTGCGTGCCCCGGAGGAGGACTGGGACAGGGAGCTGCGCGCACAGGAAGAGCATTATGGGGAGTACATGGGGTTCATCCAGGAGGCGTGCGAGGTGGAGCGCCTCGATGACATTCACGTCTTGGAGGCCAACGACGCCCGTGCCCAGCGCAGCAAAGTACGCGGCCCCGGACGGCGGCGGACCGTCCCCGGGCGGGTTGGCCGACGCGGTGAAGATCCTCTTGAGATGGAGCACCGCCCCGGAGAGCACACACTCGATGTCGTACTTGTGACCAAGGCGCACAAGGGCTGCCAGCACCGGGAAGGGGGTTTCCGAGGACGCTCCTGGGCCGGCGCCCGACAAGAACCGCCTGGGAGACCGCGGAGGGGTCGTCAGCACGCCTTGATGGTATGGGGAAGTAAGCGAAACCTGGCTCGTGGACTGACATTGGGCCGCAGTAGATCACCCGGAGTAGCTCCCGGATGTCATGGCTCGTGTCCGTCAAGCGCACAACCGGACAGCCGTCCATGACGTCCGCAGGGTCAGACACGGGGGGAGTTGGCACCATAAAGAGGTCGCGGAATGCGTTCGACTGCTGCGCGAGGAGGCTCTTGTGCACTCTGAAGCCGACGCCTTGAACGACGACGACAATGCTGCCGTCACTGTACCAGAAGTCCGGGTCCCGCACGACGTCGGGCCGAGTCTGTAGAGCCCGAGTCGGCGCCCCGATTGGTTTTCAAAGGCATTGCGCGGCAGCTGTTAGGTGGGGTGAGTGGCGGGTTGAGGTCAGATGGGGGTGTATGCGGGAAAGCAGGGGTCTGAGGGGATGGCGCAGGTTAGGATGACCTATAAGAGAACCACGAAAAGGCTTCTGCCTGTCGACGTCGTCTGTCGGTGTCGTCTGGCCATGTCCAAGGCCTGCGAGATCTGCTTCAGCCTTCCGTAGAGCGTGCTGCGGTACTGAGCAGAATAAGGTGCCGATGACGGGTGGCACGTGAAAGATACGTCACGTCCTTTAGCGTACGTTGCGCCATCCTTCGTGCTGCGGTAGGGATAAAGCCCTGGGACATCACGATATGGTCGCCCGCCTCAAAGTAGTTTACAAAACAAGACCTCTGCACTAACGCCCAGCACCGCAACATTGTAACGGAAGCGCGATTGATTTGTTGGCCCTTGGCATTCTAACACCGTCCGGAGAAATAGGTCAACACTAGGAGTGGTATCAAAATCATGAGGCCCCAGTTACGCGTGACAAGCACTCACCAGGTGTTCCTCAACTCGTACGTCATGCCTTCCAGTCTTTGACAGAGATGCGGAAAATCTCCGGGAGCTTCTCCCAGACACTCTCATGGTGTCGCTTCAAACAGTCCTCCAAGCACCTAATGCAGCCGTCGCAGGGGCGTCCTTGCGGCCACTCCAGCTCGTGCGCCTGCAGGCGGAACGGGTTCCCGCGCCATGCCGGGGTCGATATGTAGCGCTCGACGTAGCGCTCCTTCATCTTCTGCCACTCCAACGTGCACTTCCCCGCGGGCATCTTGCACCAGCCCGGGTCCGGCGGCGGCTCGCTCATGCGGAGGAACGGCGGGACATCCAGCATCGCGAGCCGCTCCCGCGCGATCAGGAGCCGCTCGATGTCCTCTGTGCAAAGGCGCTCTGGCGTCCCGTCTGCGCGCTGCGTGCCCCGGAGGAGCACCGGGACGGGGAGCTGCGCGCACAGGAAGAGCATTACGGAGAGAATACCAGGTTCATCCAGGAGGCGGGCGAGGTGGAGCGCCTCGATGACATTCACATCTTGGAGGCCGACGATGCCTGTGCCCAGCGCGGCGGAGTAGGACGCCCCGGATGGCGGCAGACCGTCCCCGGGGGGGTTGGCCGACGCGGTGAATATCCTCACAAGACGGATCATCGCCCCGTCGAGCACGCATTCGATCTCGTACTTGTGGCCGAGGCGGGCGAGGGCGGCAAGCACCGAGAAGGGGATCTTCGGGGACGCTCCCGGATCGGCGCCGGATAAGAACCGCCTAATATACCGTGCAAGGGTTGTCAGCACACCTCAACGGTGCGGAGAAGTGAGCGAAACCTGGCTCGTGGACTGACATTGGGCCGCAGTAGATCACCCGGAGTAGCTCCCGGAAGTCATGGCTCGTGTCCGTCAAGCACACGACCGGACAGCCGTCCATGACATCCGCAGGGTCAGGCATAGGGGGCGTGGGCACCATGAAAAGGTCGCGGAACGCGTTCGACTGCTGCGCGAGGAGACTCTTGTGCACGCGGAAGGCGACGCCCTGAGCGACGACGACGACGCTGCCGTCGCTGTACCAGAAGTCCGGATCCCGCACGATGGCAGGGTGTTTCGAATCATTATCCGAGGTATCTTTACGAGTTTCCAAGGCCATATTGCGCGAGGGTTGCTAAGTGGGGTAAGTGGCGGGCTGAGGGGGTCGGATGGGGGATGTATGCGGGGAAATGTGGGTGCTTTGAAGAGGTCGTGCAAGTTTGTGTCGCCGGGGACGTGAAGGGGTGGCGCAGGTCAGCAGGGCCTATAGGAGGACCGCAGAAAAGCGTACGCACCTCGGTTTGTCGATGTCGTCGAGGTCCAAGTACAACCACTACCACAGAGCGCGTTGTGGTAGGATAGAGTTCTGATAGCACACGTGTTGCGTGTGGGTTATGTAACTTGCTTCTGCACACATCCCGCTATGCTTCCCGGGGAGGCCTGGACGCATACCGCAGCTACAGCCCACGCGCCCGTCCAGACCCGTGAACCAGGACGAACTTGGTACTGGCGCCCGCGCTTCCATGATGCTGCCCTACGGCGCCGAGGTGGAGACAGCGAGGGTGGCGCGGTCGTGAATACGACGTAGGAGCGGGTCGAAGCCAGCAGGACGAGGGTGCTGGCGGGCGTTCGCGCGCTCCTCTGCGGTGCTGCTCCGCGGCGCGGAGGCGGAGACAGCGAGGGCGGCGCGCTCGCGAACCGCGGGCCGCACGCGTCATGGCTGGCCGCATCTCCCAGGACGCGCCAGACGCGCTTGTGACGGCGGGCTGCTCGGAGCGCGGTCGACGTCTCGTCATCCCTTTCTGCAGAGCCCCCTTCGGTGAGACGGATCTGCGAAGACGAGAACGGCGTCGGATTTGCGTACCGGAAGTCCTGGGCCTAACGTCATGCCTTATCCCGCGTCACTGCTCTCCCACTGTACGTCTCCGGTCCTCCTGACAAACACCAAGGCGCTCCGGTGTGTGCTGCAGCAGCACTGGCGTGTGTGGACTTGAGGATGGCCGGGACGGAGGAGGTGGGAGCGTAAGCTGCAGCTCTGGCAGGTATGACGTCATGAGTTGCCCACGCGGATACGGGACACTCGGGTACGCACCTCCTCTCCGCGCCGTGTGCAGCACTTGGTATTTGAAGGATGCCGAAGGGCGCACGGCCACAGGAGGGGCGGCCTCGACTATCCACGGGCTGTGATGGCGACGTGGTGGAGGCGTAGTGGAGAGATCAAGGGAGGCGACGCGGATCAGAGGAGGGGCGAGACGGTCGCCATTCAAAATCAAGACATCACGGTTGCCTGTCGATCCTCTGGGAGGGCGCACGAGTGCACGAGGGAGGCTGTACTGGCGTGACAGCTCGTCGCTGTCGCTGGGGAGGGCGGGGCCTGCGCATCGAAGCCGACTGGATAGATGGTGTCGAGAGTGAGCGATAACGTCTCCGAAATCTCAGCGTACATGGCACTTACCGTCTAACCGTTAACGTGAGGCAAGGCAGTCGCAGCTTAATCTGAGACATTGCACAGGATGATCAAGAGGGAGGGGGATGGGCGAAGGCGGTGTCGATCAGAGTTTGGAGGCGTGGCCGCTCCGGGACGCCGCCGCGTGCGAGCATCAGCGGGCGCAAAATGCACGTCGGACGTCGGGGATGATGATCACAAAGGGTGGATCTGCATGCGTGGGCGGGGCAGAGTCATCGAGAGCTGGGCGGGCTCACACACGGCGGCGGCGGGTGATAAGGACGTCGACGGGCGAGGCGCGGTTACGGAGCGCATACGCGCAGATGAACAGCGCGGGTCGTCTCGGACAAGAGAGAGCCGGTTCGATTCGATGCCCAACGAGCGAAGGTACGCTGGAGAGGCGATTTGTTGCCAGGAACAAGCCCAGCGCCGATGTGGGATAGGCTCAAGGTTGCGGGGCGGACAATGGGCGACGGAGAGAATGGACAGGCTGACACTCGTTTGGGCGAGGCGGAGAGAGTGCGACTCCGGACAGTGCTTGAAGTTTGCACGAAGCATGTTCGGCGTTGGGCTTCCTGACATCTGGGCGTTGTCCGCCTGGGCGTTGACCGTAACCTCCCACCAGTGAGCACCCCCGCCACCCACTCTGAGCGTCGTCCGGGCTCTGTGCGCCGACGGCCGCGCGCCTGCACACGACGCCAGCGGGCGAGGCAGTCCTCGAGAGCTAGACGGCTGATCAGGGCTCGGAGGGGCTGATGCCGAGAGGGGATAATTGCAGAGATGGTGAAGCAGGGAAGCGTCTGCGTCTGTTGGGAGGCACGCGGAGACACCCGCCGCATCCGAGCCGAGGACGATGTCGTTCTCCGTCGGGATGGCGACCGCCCTCGGACGCCCCGAAACGGCAGCTTTCAAGCTCCACGTGGACCACCGACGCGTCTCTCGGGCGCCAACGCGCTCTGCCGGTTCTTGTCCCTGGCGTCCAACAAAGATCAACTGGGCGTATAAAACGATGCCGTCCCTTGCCCCACCCCTCTCCTCATTCCCCCACCGACAGCTGGTCCTCCGTCTCTTTCTACGCAGAGCGTATCCTTATTCCTTCTTCCCCTTTAGCTTGACGCTTCCCGCACGCTCTTTCCCTCGAGATATCCCTTGGACCCTCCCTTACGCTCCTTAGCACGACCCCCCAACTACACACGCCTCCCATCATGAAGTACGCTACCATCGTCCTCGCCGCCGCCGCCATCGTCGCCGTCAACTCCGCGCCCCTCCTCCGCCGCGACGTCAACTCCGCCCTCATCCCCCAGTTCGGCGTCCAGTCCGGCGTCAACCCCACCGGCACCGGGTACGTTTCCGCGCTAGCACAAACTCAACCCCGTACTCAACGCCCTTCCTATCTAGCGACTGTGACGGCATCGCCGGCGCCAACGGCCAGCCCATCAAGATCCCCTGCGCCTGCCCGCCCCCCCGCGACCAGTTCATCGCTGTGCGTCCCTCGCTTCTATCCTGCCTCTCGCCGCTGCTCACCCATTGTGTCTTTTTTCCAGCAACTCAACCAGAACGTCGCCGCAGGCCACGTGATCAACAACCCCTCCGTCGGCATCTCCTTCCCCGAGGACGACTCCAAGGCCTCCAAGCTCGCACGCCTCAACGCCGCCACCGTCACCCTCCAGAACCTCCACGGCCCCGGCGTCGGCTGCCCCCAGGCCGCCACCACCTTCGGCGCCCAGGCCGCCGCCGTCCAGGCCGGCACCGACACCCC
>FTLJ01000136.1:0-58432 GCA_900155495.1 Porogramme epimiltina | reverse complement strand
GGGCGGCAGGTGACCTGGCGGGGGCGGGGGCGGTCAGCCATCGTCGAGCACGTTGCGAGAGCGGAGAGGCCGTCGGGGACGATGGGGAGAGGTTGAGCGGCGTCGAGGAGGGCGCGATGGCGCACCCGAGGCGGAGCAGGCGGCGGTGGGGAGCGCATCTCACTCCGACTCAAATCGTCGTTTCCGAATCGTCGCCGCCAGAACCGCGCGACGACTGCTCCCTCCTTCGCGCGCCGAACTCGACCACGCTCCGCTTCTTGCTCACCGCAGACCCTCGGCGACCCTTCCTCCTCGATTCGGCCGTATACGAGGAACACACTCACCAGAAATTTGTCGGCGGAGGCAGCGGGACGAGGATTGATGTTAGGGGAGTTCGAAGAGAGCGCACGTGGGAATGTACGGAGCACAAGCTGAGAGCCAAGTTCCGCACCGGGATTGGGCGTCTAACGGTCGTCTAAGCCCTCCTCCAGCGCGACGCGCAGCCGGCCATTGGGTCTGTGTGGGCGGTTCTCCGAGGGCCTTTCCTGACGAGGCAGCAGCACGAGGAAATGGGGCAGAGGTATGTCGTGGAGCGGTGTATGTCGAGGTTCAAGCCCAGACTGACAGAAAACGACAGGGCCCCAGGTACAAGCCCAGTCGAGTCGGAGACGGCTGAGGTCGAGACAGCCCACGGGCGGAGAACACTGGGCGCAGGAGGGCCGCGCAAAGAGCCTCTGTATCTCCCGCCCAGAGGCCCTCTTGTCCTACTCCGCCCCAATGGGTGACGGCGCCTCGGTCTTCCATGCACACGATATGTCACGATGGATCTTCTGATACCTCCACGATTCCCCGGCCCTCTTCCGCACCCGTCGGCGCGAACGCCCTTGCGGCTACGGTCGCCCTTATGCCGATCGTCCCCTCCCACGCGCCGCGCTATGTTCTGCGCACCTCCACCGTCCTGGCCCGCCTCCTCAATCTGCAGAAGGCAGTCATTACCCGGGTGCGCTTGCCCAGGGAGATCCCCGCCCCGCACGCGAGTTAGAGCCTACTTTATGGGCAGGTTCCACGCGGCACCGCGCATTCCACACTCAGCGCGTAGGTGGCTCAAGAGCTCATGGGGGGCGTGCGGAGTATTTACGCGCTCCGTCAAATTCTCCGCTCGCCCACGGCGCATTACCTAACCTCGCACCCTGAGTTCCCCAGCGGGGGCTACCACCCCGGTACCCCCTGGACCAGCTGGAGGCCAGGCCAGCGAGGGCCGCGAGCATTAGACCTGCCAGCGAAGGAGGGAATGTGGTGCGCTATACGTCGTACTTATGTACGCTGGCTTCGCCGCATCTCGCCTGACCGCCACCACCCGCAGCGTTCCCCGCCCGACATCGCACCCACCACGCGCCACGGAGGGCGTTTCCTTGGGCGCGATCTCCCGGGAGCAGAAGGTTGCCGCACAGGGCGCTGCCCTTCTAAGTTCTTTCGGCGTCCGGCGACCGTTGAAATATCCGGAATCCGAGCCTCGGGGTAGTCAAACGGCGCACGTAAGCGCGACACGTCCCGGCACTCTGAGCACGCCCGCCAATTGCGGTTGTAGGTCCTGTAGACGGCCGTGTCTTAGCCACCACATCACCCCCGCAGCGCCAATCCGTTCCCTGCACTCTGGGTCCGACTGTATTGCTTATGCGCTCCTCCCCGCATCTAGGAAAGGCCGCCCTCGCTTAGGGCGGCGATGACGTCCGGCGGGATACAAATACCTGCTCGCATTGCATGCGTCCGCAACAGCGCCCGCGCTGGTCTTCGTGCGGCCCGACGTGCCTCTCCCCGGCGGTGCTCAACACCATCGTCTCAACAGCTCGTTCTCTCCAACGCAGCTCTTGGTAGGCACACGAGGCGTTCTTACACGTAAGTCGTCGTCCGAGATCGCCAGAACGTTCGCTGACCATTTCCAGCCCNNCCCCGCCTCAGCACGCGCCCCCTTCTTGCCCCGTTACTCGCGAGCGTCGGCGCGAGCTCCCATCTTCCCGCGCCGCATGGGGCCGCCGCGGCCCCTCCGTCTTCTCCATATCCGAGGAAGCTGGGGGGATTCCCCCATCGCCCGCGACGCTGCCGCGCCAACCTCCCCGTGCGTCATTTGACCCCTCGTGTGATCGCGCGACCACATTCACGCTTCTCCTGGTGGGACCTCCTCCCTTCTCCATGAAGCGGCTACCCAAGCATTCGTCCGTGGACGGTCGGGTTTTGCTCCCGCGTCCCCCGACCACACTTCCCTAACTCCGCTGTACTGTTAGGCACTCGAGATCTACCCGCTCCATTACAAATACGCGCGGGTCCTACGTCATAGCCCAGACTCGTGCGCCCCTTTTGCTGGTATTCGTTCGTAGCTTTGTGCGCAAGCTGCGAGCTCCCGCGCACAGACGGGAGGTTCTGATGGACAGGAGGCGGGCGGGCGGCTGACGGTCCGAATTTGTCCTGCTGGTAGACAGGAGAGCAGTATTGAGGGGGTGTTTTCGGGCCTCCTCGGCACGATTGTGATCACGCCATACCGAAGGGCGCTGGGGGCGAAGGGGGATGGCGCATTCCATTTCCTGTACGTTGACGTGTTGACACAATACGAAAGGGTTGAAGGGGCCTTTTAGGTGAGGTCGAAAACTATACTTTCTTGCAAACGGGCCCGATCCTGACATATACCTCTATTCTTCCTTGAGCCTAGCTACATATAGAGGTATATGCTTGTATAAGGGGCCTCTGAGTAATACTATTGTTCAACCTGTGTGCGCAGCCCCCCTTGAGCTTGGACTGCGGACGTCAGCTGTGCGGCGAGAAGGTGCCAGAGCGGCGACCGTGTGTGCGGGCTCGATCGTTCGCTCGATCGGCTGGCCTGTCAAACTTTGTGCGGAGCTATGCGTTCAATGAGATAGCAGCGCTGGGTGCGTACGCTGACCTCTGACCAGCACGCCCAAGCACTCGTTTACACAGGGGCCGTGCCAATGAGCTGGGCCTGCGTATGCGAGGAGGAAGTGGAGCTGATGGCGATGCAGCACAGGTAGGGTGGGGTACCGCTCTGGTGGAGCGCGAGGAGACCCGAGCCTCGACGTCGATCTTGGCGCGCCCAAGTCTCCGACCGGCGGGGAACGGTGCGCCCCTCTTCGCTTCCGCCCCAGTGCCCATATGTGGTGCGGGTCGACCGAGCGTCCGTGCGCCGCCGAGGCTCTGGCGACGAGCTCTATGGGCCCTACAATACGCGACGGGTTCTGCAACTTCTACCGCTGTATGCAGAACGCGGGGCGCATACGCGCGAGGCGGGCCCGGGACTCGCCGGGACCCCCGAACAGGGCGCGATAATCTATGGGGAACCCGAAGAACGTGCGCGGGCGGGCTATCTTATCAGGCATCGCGTGGCGGGCTGGGCCTCGGGTGATCGGATCTGCGTTCTCTCTGGGACCGAGCCGGGTCGCCTCTGACGCCACACGCTCCTTAACTATGCCACCCCTCCAAGGCTCTCCCGCCTGCCACCGCTTTCCTGCCTCTCTCCGCCACCACCACCTCCCTGCCGCGCTCGTATCTCGAGCCTTTCGCCCCCTCTGCCCCCTCCGTGTCCGCCGAAGCTAGTCACTACCGCCTCGCTACTCTCTCTTGCATGGCACCAGGCTCCGGAACACCTATCGGCCCTCTCCTCCAGACTACCTTTAACGTACGCGAGAGCTTTTTGCTACTAGTCGAGCCGCACCCTGACCGTCACGCTCCTCTTAGTCGATCCTCGAGGTCTTTATCGTATGTTTAGCAGGGTACATCCTTGCCCGGAAGGGCATCCTTGACAGGAATACTCAGAAGGTGCGTTCTGTCTCGTATAGCTTGACCCGACGCGTCATCTTTGGGTCTGAGTTCAAGTGCGGGTGGGGTGGGTATATGCTATGCATGCTACCCGGCTGGTGTCCTCGCGGTGGACTATGGATATCGGGGAGGTGGAAACCGCATAGGCGCGGTCCACATCCGTGGGGATAGTTGGAAAACACCTGCACAGGTGCTCGTAGCCATTCTCAGGATTCAGAGGCACTGTATTGCTGTGTACGGACTCTTTGCTTCCATGCCTGCTAAGAGCGGCAACCCGCACGTTCCCTTCACTTCATTCATTTTGCCTTCGGGCTTCCGTGCTCCGTGCTTATCATTGTGGACTCACAACTGACCTGCCCCTGAAGAAACTCAACCGCCTCAATGTCTCAATATTCACCCCATCCCTGCTGTTCTCAAAAGTCGCGTTTTTCCTCTCGCCAGGTGAGTATTACATGCCGTTTTTCCTAATTCTACGACCGACACGCGCCTCTCTCAGCAAAACTACGAGAACTATGGATTATCCCTATCGTCTTCGTCCTGACGACCGCAGTGTCCATGATCGTCGCCTACATTCTTGGCACCATCATGAGGTTGAAGAAGTCCCAAAGGTACGTCATTCATGCACTGCGCTGGCCCTTCACACCGCTTATATGCGCTACGCCGTGCAGGTCGTTTGCCATTGCGGCCTCCATGTTCATGAACTCGAACTCGCTGCCAATAGCGCTGATGCAAAGTCTCGTCGTGACGGTTCCTGGTTTGAAGTGGGACGCGGACGACAACAAGAACGCCATGGTCGGTCGGGCTCTGACGTATCTCGTCCTGTACTCGACGTTGGGCATGGTGGTACGCGCGGTCACGCCTCCTCTCAATTAACCATCTCATGTCCGCTCTAGGTCCGATGGAGCTACGGAGTTCGCCTTCTATCACAAGCGGACCCAGAGGGGACAGAAGCAGAGGAGGCAGAAGCAGCCCGCGCCGCAGCAGACTCCCCCGCGAGCTCTGAAGACCTGCCGCCCCCGGCCGCGGACGCAGCCATCGTCCCTCGGAGGAAGTCCTCCCCGTCTGTGTCCTCAGACGACTCGCGCACCATCGCGCAGGGCCCCTCCAATCCGGGGCTGACGGTCGAGGACGCCCGTGGCCGCAAGTTCTTCTACTCCTTCCCAAACACGCCGAACCTCTCCGCAAGCGCCCTCCCCACCGCCTCCCGGTCGGCCTCCGCCGCGGCGACCGACTACGATGACGAGCCCGTCGGCGGCCTTGCCGATGACGAAGACGAAGACGACGAGAACACCCTCCCGCCCGGCCGCCGCGCCCGCACCGCACCCACGTCCTCGCGCTGGCAGTCCCTCCGCCGCCGCGCCGCACGGCGCACGCAGCGCCTCTGGGGCACCTTCCGCGAGTTCATGACCGTCCCGCTCTGGGCCGCGCTCGCCTCGCTCGTCGTCGCCTGCATCCCGCCCCTGCAGCACGCGCTCGACGCGCACCTCCCGCCCGTCAAGGGCGCGCTCGCGTCCGCGGGCAACTGCTCGATCCCCGTCACCCTCGTCGTCCTCGGCGCGTACTTCTACGCCCCGCCGGACCCCGCGGAGGAGCGCGCGCGCGCGGAGCGCCTGAGAGAGCGGGAGCGGGGGCTGCGCAGCGCGTCGCGCACGAGCTTGCTCATCGAGAGCGTGAAGGACATGTTCTCGATCAAGGCTGCGCCGGCGCGCAGCGAGAGCGCGCTGGGTGCGCCTGCGTCGGCGAAGCCCGCGGCGCGCCCTGGGGAGACGCGTACAGTGGTGGTCGCGATCTTGTCGCGGATGATCATCACGCCTGTGGTGCTCCTCCCGCTCATGGTGGTCTCGACCAAGTTTGACTTGCAGGAAGTCTTTGCAGAGTGCGTATCCCTTTTTTGTCCTTTCTGGGTGCCTGCTGATGGTCACCTCCCACAGCCCCGTCTTTGTTGTGTCGAACGTCCTTCTCATCGCGTCGCCTCCTGCGCTCACGCTTGCGCAGATCACACAAGCGGCGTCTGGGGATGCGTTTGAGAGGCTGATTAGCCGGACGATCTTCTGGTCGTACTGCGTCGTGACGCCGCCCTCGACGATTCTCTTCGTCGTCATTGGTCTCATACTCTCGAAGCTATGATCCTTTGCGTGTTGTTTGTTTGCATAGTACGGGGCTGTACGTCTCCAATGCATATTTCTCTTCGGGGTATCTATCCATTCACGGACCAAGCATGTGTCTAGACCAAGTCTCTCACAATTGGTGTAATCTATATAGATGCTTTGCTTGTCAAGACCAACATGTCCTATTCTGCTGACTAGCTAAATTTCCGCTTCCCTCAACACCCAAACTTGACCCTTTCACCCACCTGCTCGACTGCGAATGCCCGGTGATTGGTATACGCGCCTAATGGCCCGTCTTTCTCGGGCTTTATGCGGCCTTGTGGTGACGTCATGCCGCCTTCCCAAACGGGACAGGTTCGACAACATTCGCTTCCTTTCTCCGACCCCCTCCATTTCTGAGCCGCAGAAGCGCGACGGGCGGCGCAGCGCGGGGCGCTCGGCCCCGAACGTGGAGGCACGCCCACCTGTTCTGGTCCCTGTAGAGTAGCCGCGGCTCGCGGGGTGGGAGTGGCCCGCGGGTGCGCGCGGCGCAGAGAGCTGGCGCGCACACCATTGCCGTAGACATCGCTGCGACGATGGAGGATGGACGTTTTGATCACCGCTCGCGCCGCTGCACACGGGCCACTACTGTTCGCACTGCGATCGCGTTATTCGAATGGCGTAAGGTTTTGGCCATGCGTGGAGTGCGCGTGTGTGTAGTCTTGGGCCTGAGAGCAGTGGTGGAAAAGATGATTGGATCCGATCTTGTGGGCCCTATGATAGTGGAGGTAACGACGATGAGAAGGAGCGGTAAGACAGTGTGGGGAAGAGGTGAAGCGTAACAGACCTCCTGCTGTCGCATGAAGGAGGGGGAGAGAGAGACTTAAGCACGACGCAAGGACGCGATCGGGCTGGATGTGTGAGGCGAACGATACAGTGGGTGGATCAGGATCGCAATGGGCCGTTCGTTGGGGGTCATGATGACAGGCCGCGGTAAAGCTCACACAAGTTCCTAATACGTATGTGGATGCAATGTTGAGGGCATGTGGTAGGTGGAGAAGGTCATGATCAAGCACTAGCACTGCACAAAAACAAGTACCCGGCGTATCGGGATCATTCACAAAAACAAGGCGTATCGGGATCATTCACGAGGCGAGAATGTAGTTGCAATATACCTAGAAAACGAGAATGGGCGGGATTGCAAGAGGTGATGATAGCTGGTACAATAGGATACTTTTATTCCGAGGAATGTCGAGATGCAAGCGCACTTGGAGGATATATAGCCATGAGTCTGAAAATGGGCTATGATAGAAGTCTCAGATTCGCGGCTCAGGTGGAGGTCATCCCCGGATCGCACTGGTAGCACAAATGAAGATTGGCAGCTGGCGTGCTTCTAGTACGAATTTCAGAGAGGGGGCGAGGTGTACACACAGGGCGCACAGCGGGCGTGAGGGCGCACGGCGGGTGCGCAGCGCTACGGCGCGCCGTCACAGACGCGCAGCGGGCAGGTCCTCTGAGAACCCCAGAAACGTGCGCAGGTGCATCGTGCCGGACCCCGGTTTTACAACGCGAGCCCAATTGCTATATATCTTGTTCTACAACAGGTTTACAAGACGTTTATCACACGTCCTGGACCACGGAATAGGCGACATATGCACCGTGTTCGTAGAGCTGGGGGCGGGCGGCGGCGGTCCGCCCCCGCCGTTTTGTATCACAATTGTGGAAGCCACGGTTGGCGAGGCCGTATACATGGGCACCTGAAGTGATGGAGGGAGGAAGTTTGGTGTTGTCGAAGGGGCGGAGCCGCCATTCCCAGGCGTCCGCCACACAAGCCTGTGTCGGGGGCCCGCCATTCCCAGGTCTCCGACGACACCAACTTGCTTCCTCCCGCCACTTCCTAAGTAGACCCGGCTTCTGTGGCGGAGACATGGGAATAGCGACTCCGCCCCTCCGACGACACCAAACTTCCTCCCTCCATCACTTCAGGTGCCCATGTATACGGCCTCGCATATTCCCTACCGATCGGCCCATAGACCTCCGCTACCTACACATATATAAAGTGCGCTCACCATGGTTCCATCCCACCCCAGAACACAATGCACCCGCCTTCTCTTCCGTGCTACCATCCGCAGCTTGCACAGGCTCAGCGCCCATTTCAAGCAGTAGCCCCAAACTCCACCTCAATCAGTTCATGTCAAGACTCAGTAGATTGTCATAGGGGCAGCGGGCAAGGTAATTGTTCGTCAAATGCGTAGCTACTCCTATCTGATATCATTATGATGATTATCCTGTAGCACATCTCGCGGACAGGCCCAGTAAATCAGTACTTTCAACTGGTCCTCAGCACTTTGCTGAATACTGGCAAGACCACGAGGCTTCAGGTATGGTGTAATATTTTGACTATGCTCTGTCGAAAACAGGATGCCACTACATCATGCCTGGGGCACCTTCAATATCTCTTTTCTATTGCTTTCTCTGTGTTACGTGTACTTTCCAGTCACTGATATGCTGTTTTATAGCAGAAAGGCAAAACCTTGTAGTGGACAGCTCGCCTGGCATATATGATGATGCGGCAAATGACCATAAACGTCGCTACGTGCCTGCAGTACGGACGATATATCGATTATTCTCTGTGTCCTCCTCATGAATATCTAGTGCACCAACTGTAGAAAAGCGAGGAGGAAATGCAACCGTCAAAGCCCCTGCACCCGATGTATCGCCATAAATCTCTCATACACTTGTCAATATGTCCCACGGAAGCGGCCAAGCCGCCAATATGCAACGCCAGTGGACACAAGGTTGACGTCCCAAGTCGACCCTGTCATTTTTAATCCGCAGTTTGGCGGGGAACTCTGGGGTAAGCCCTTGTGTGTCGTGGATCCTCGAAGGTGTAGTATTGATATAATACCTGATATCTTAATGTCACACAGGTCCGAGCTCAGATCGAGGCACCTCTACCATTGTCAACTTTCAACAGCCGCCAATGTTATCTTATACGACCAATGGATTCAATGCACATGTAAGTCAAAAACTGGTTTCTCACATCACATGCGTACAATATTAATTCGACACAGGCTAGTAACACCGTCCCCCCTTCTCAGATCTCCCACCAGTCTTCGTCCGAGTTTAGCATCCTTGGGGCGCATTTTGGGGGTATCGTTCCTCATGATTCGGGAGTTTACCCAACGGGTACACAACCCTTACCGTCGCTGAGACCCTGTGGTCCTCTTGCTGGTGTTTTGATGACGGATTATCCCTCCGGGAATGCCCAAAGTCCCCAAATCTACGGCCATGTTCCCCCCCATTATTGGTAGACTTCCTTTAGTGCAGCTTGCCTAGTGGCACACATCGGTGAGGTTTAGTTAATCTTCGTTTCAGATTCTTCAGATCAGCTTATACCCAGCTCAACTGTTACGGTTTAGACTCCAACGAAATATCATGTCAAAGCCCGCTTTCATGACTTCATCCTTGCCATGTACCTATGTTGCCGTATACTATCATATGGCCATACCGCCACAAAGCTATGTATCGTCTCCTATATTCGCTGTCGTCCAGAGTCCGACGGTACAGATCTACAACCCATCCTTGCGGTACTACAGCCCCTAGTTGTACTATTACGTCGAAGGAACGCATTGCCATTGGCAACTGTGTAAAGAACCGTAGTCTCCGTAGCTTGAGTGAGTGTTAGAACGCAATTGAATTTCTTGTGGTCGTATCATAGTTGTGCTCTACCTTACCGCAGGCCTCGGAGCCGTGCACTGGCTCCGACAACCACAACGGGCTCCCGCTCGCACCACACCCGCATCCTCGCGCTAGCGGCCTCTCCTCCGGCGCACCGAGCGTTCCACGTATGCTCTGGGGGACCTTTCGCGAGCTTATGATGGCCCCGTATGGGGCCATGCTCGCTGGGCTCGTCGTCGCATGCATACCGCAGCTGCAGCACTCCTTCGACGCCCACCTCCCACCCGTCAAGGGCGCGTTCAAATCCTCAGGAAACTGCTCGATCCCCGTCACCCTCGTCGCCCTAGGCGCGTACTTCTACGCACGGCCGGACCCCCGCGGCGGAGCGCCCACGCGGGGCGGTGGATGAAGGACCGCGAGCAAGAGCGGAAGCACGGGCTCCCCATCACATCGCGCACGAACTTGATCACCGAGAGCGTGAAGAACATGTTCTCTCTGAAGGCAGCGCGGGCGCAGCGGGGACACAGCGCCCGGTGCGCCTGCGTCGGTGAGGGCCATGGGCGCGCCCCGGGGCAGTGAAGTGCACAGGCACAATGGTGGCGATCCTGTTCAAGTGACAAGCTGCGTGCTCACAGTCCCGCGTTATAGCCTGCTTGTTTGTCGTGTCCAGAGTCTTCCTCATTGAGTCTCCCCTTGGCCTCACGCTTGCTCATATAAGACGCTCCGCGTAGAGGAGCGTGTCTCAGAGAGCCATTAGCCAGACGACCTTCGGGTCGTACTGTACCATGCTAGAGTGGCGCCGCCCCAGAACGACTCTCTTTGTCGTCATTGGCCACATACTTTTCCCGCATCTTGTTTTCCCACACTGTACGGAGGGTTTGAGTTTCCGACGCACATTTTTCCATTAGTATTAGGGAGTGTCTATTCATTCTCTGCAGTGACGCGCCCAGATCAAGTATGATGCGGTTGGCGTAATGTAGCCTACGTACATGCATATACCTTGCTTATAAAGCGACTGATCGACCCAAGTTCAACATAGTCTCCCTTACATTCAACGCTATTCTGCCTCCCATCCCCCAGAAATTGCACCCCTCTAGTAGTACCCAAACTTCGTTCTTTACAGTTGGACTGAATATCCACTCATCAGTACAGGCGTCTAATAGACCGTCATTCTCGGACTTTTGGCGGTCTGATACTGGGCCGGGAGGTGACGTCACCTCTCCTTCCCAGATGGGAACTATTCGGGAACGTTCGCGTCCCTTCTTCGACCTTCTCCATCGTCCGTGCACGAGGGCCTGCTCGAGCCCCCCACCCCCCACCCCCCACCGGAGACACGTCGACCCGCGTTCGTCTTGCTTACACGTCGCATTCCGTATACAGACGGGTCGTCATAAAGCGTCAGGGGGCACAGCAGCACGACACCATCCCGTCCTCGAAAACACCGACGGACTTCGTACAGCAGAGCACACCCCTGCAGACCATTTCCCCCCTCATCCTCCAGTGGTCGCCATGTTTCGCCCTACTATTCTCTCATACCCCCGCATCGCGTCCTCTGCCAGCTCCTCCACGACTGCGGAGCACACTCAAACCTAGGATGGCTCAAGGGGGTTAACATACCTGTTCATCAATGGGGTGCCTCTGATTCCTCAACTTCGTCGCCCTTCGTGATGCTCTCGCAGAACTTTCGCGCGCTCTCCACATCCACCTAAGCACCTCACTCGCACCCTGTCTCCAGCGCTCACCTCGCGCAATGTAATCTATCACCATGCCCATGTGCGCGTATCTCGCAGTCGTGTACTCCTATATGATGCTGATAAAGAACGCACCTCTGTAGAATACGCCGCGCTGGAGTCTCGCGTAGCACCCATACCCTCATTGAAGATACTCCACTTCTATTCGTACTCTGAACTTCTTCCCCTCTCGACTTTTACCTCTGCTAAGCTGTGCCCCGGGCGGCTCTCTGACGCCTTTGACACCTTCTCGTCACTGTCGCCGTTCGCCGTACCATCCCCCGAATTTCGACGGAACCTACACCACAACAACTATCACTTCAGAGCCGCAGATCTAGAAGCGCGATAGGCGGCGCCGCGTGGAACGCAAGGTTTCGCCAGGCATGAAAGGTCGCGCACCCATCCAAGTCTCTGTCGAGGGGAGGAGGCATGCGGTGCGGGGGCGACCGCGGGTGCGCGTGGCGTGGATATCTGGCACACGCACCCTGCGGCTGCGGACATCGCCCCGCGAGATGGGACGGGGGGGGAGAGGATGAGGGAACGAAGCGGCGGGGATGGAGGATGGACGTTTTGATCGCCGCTCTCGCCGCTGCGTGCAATCCACATGTGTGGTAGATGCATATATAGGATGACACATGGATCTAGACCTGCTAGATGTGCGCGAATGTGCATGTGAAGTTTTGTTGGTGGTGAGGAAGATGTGATTCGTCCGCGTATGGTACTGTGCAAAGACGGGGAAAAACCAATGGCCGGCGACGGGAGACGGTGCGCGGAAAGCATGAGGCAAAAAAGGCGCCGTGCAAACACCGCACTGGCGAATCCGGGGACGATGACCACGTGTTTCGTACGTGTGAGCAACTACATGCCGTGTCTCCGATATACCCGATGACAGAGAAGCAAAAGAAGGGGGAAAGGTAGTTGCACGGTATGCGACCTGGGCGGTCCGTTGCAGGCAGCAGGACCATAATGCGCCGTTCATAGCGGCGCGCGACAGACCGCCGGGAAGTTCCGAAGAGTTAAGATGTACGCGGATAGCACGGATCCAAGTATGGAACACGCGGCTAATGAAGAAGCTAGGTACTAGCGATGCACTCCCATTAACCTCGGACGCACGAAGCCAACCTCGAGGACGAAATACGGAGACCCCAGACTTCGAACGCGAGGTGCGGGCTGAGCGGCGGAACTGCGTGCGGCGACAGGGGTGGCAACGTGATGCTCTTTTTCCAAAAGCAGACCAGGATGTAAGAGATGCGAGCATGGTCGACGACTAGGTTGCACCAAGCTCCGCGTTGGGTGTTGAAAAAAGGCTTCGAATCACGGATCCAGCAGCTGGAAGTCCCGCGGCGCTCGCAGAGCATCAATCGGGTGTTCCGAAAATGTTCATACCGTCGAACTACTCCGTTCAGTCCCGGACCCTCCCGGAGAGCATGGCAGAGCATATGTCTCAGGCTTGATATTCACGAGCTAGTGTCTATTCTTGAGAGTTGTGACCACGACTCTGGAACACGTGAGCTAGGTAGTCTGTTCAAGTTCGGTATTCGGTGTTCTTGTATTCACTCTCTCAGTCCCCACTACTAAATTAGAATACACCCGGTGCTGAAGCATGATACTGTCGTCATAGAGGCCACTCAGAACTCGAAATGCAAATGAAACACCACATCGGCACCTAGCGCGCTCTGGAGGAAACGAATGAGCATGACACTATCGGACACGTGCTGCTTTCCATCCCCTCTACACCCTTATGTGGTGTATACAGCTAAGTATATGTCTATCATCAGACCTCAGACAAAACACGATCTTCTTCGATGACGATATCGATACCATTTTCACTACCGTATGTGCCCCTTGCCACTTCTAACAACTTCAAGTTCCCTTCAAGTCACGCCTCCATACTCCCTCCCTCGCTACATTTATCCCCATTGGTTCGGAGACCCTTAGTTCCCGTGGTTCACCGCAGCTAGCTATAAAGTATACACATGGCGTTGCGGAGACAGATGGCGCGATGTTACAGGGGAAAGTTGACGACAGTAGACTGGTCTGAACATCTGAACATGAAGACTGATGAGTTGTCACAGACAATGGAATCATGCACCCAGACGGCGGGGAGTCTTTGAATGCTAGAGCGAAAGAGTTGAGGAGGACACATGATGCACTGTTGAAGCGACAGTTATAGTAGACTTGACGTCGTTTACTCCCGCGTAGCATTCATCTGCGTCCGAGTGTTCAACCTCAATGTTTAATGGGGTGAAATGTAGCCTAAGACGTGCACTTTGTTATCCATCTAGGGCCCGATATGGGCACTTGCGTATCTCTCACTGGCCACCAATAACTAATGCGTCGGTAGCGCCAGCAGCGCACTGACCCTCATACTCACCTATCATTTGACACCTCCAGCTGATAACTTTCATTTTGGATTATAGGCCAATCTCAAGGTACTACGAATACAAGCTTCGAAGCAAGAGCCGTCTGCAATGAATGTTTCAGAAAACATACTTACAACTTTGAGGAACCTCCAAGTCGCAATTGCACTATCGATGATAGGTGCATGCCATATTAAAGCAAATATAGATCTATAGATGCCCTTTTGTGACAGTGAAAAAACAAAAAGGACGTCGAAGTTTACGAGACGGTCTCGGGCCCGAATACAGCCTCAAGCAGGGCGTTTTCTCGAGTCGGAGGTCAGCTGCTATAAATGAGAAGCTTCCCATCGGGATCCGCGGGCGCCTTACAAGCACCGGCATAGTGCTTTAGCAAAACGGTTCCCTTTTTGGAGTTGGCTGCGTTCCTTGGCCCGTTCTCTAGACCCTCGCTCGTACATAAAGTGAGTCCATCCCCGCCGAATACAGCCCCATCATAATGCGCTCTCCATCTCATCCGCATTACCATCCGCCGCCTACTATGCAGGCAGGGAACTGTTCCCAACGCCTGCCGATGCTACTGGGATCAACTCCAGACTCTACCTCAACTATCGCGTGCAAAGACAACTCGAAGATTGCACCAAATGGATGCTCTCAGGGTAGCGAGCAAGGTATTTATTTGTGAAACCTATGCCTCCACTTCATGAATGTATCACACTGATGACAATTCTGCAGCGCACCCCGCGGCTGTCCCCAACCCGTCAATATTTCTACCTGACTCTCAGAGTTCTGTATCTTCCAAATCCCATAATCCTTCAGGTATGGTATAATATCCTATTTAGAACAATGTATCAGGGGGCGGCAGTTATGGATGCTTCGGCACTCCTGTTCTGCCCCGTTTTCCTTGTCCACCTTTCTGTGTGTCACAATTTCCGTTCCTGATGCAATAATCATGTGCACATTTATAGAGGAAAGGCCAAGCTTCTTAGTCAACAAACTATCCGACATTTGTCATGATGCACCCGCTGGCGTTACAGCAAACCGTAGACGTCGATATGTGCCTGCGGTATGTAGAATATGTTGACTGTTCTCAATGCCTTTCTCATGAGCATTCAGTGCACCAATTGTCGAAACGCGCGGAAGAAGTGCGACCGCGGGGACCCGTGCGCCCGGTGTATGGCTAATGATAAAACAATCACCTGTAAATACGTCCCACGGCAGCGACCTTGTCGCCAAAAGACGAGTTCATTAGAAGCAGGAGCGACTTATCAAACTGTACCTCCTGTTTTGGATGAACCTCTTCACAGCATATCACACGGTGAGCCGTGGTATCTTATTTCTCGAAGTTGTAGTCTGACTATTTACCCGTATATTTCCACGTGGTACAGATGTAAGCTCAAATGCAGACGTGCTCATCAAGGGTTACATTGACCTCCCCCAACTGCCAATGCCATATCACATCACCGATGCATTCGACAATGTAGATCAACGCCTGGCCTACCCATCGCTGCTCTCGTGGGGCGCATACAATCCAACGCAAACTGATTACAACATTCCACTCTGCGAGAACTCCTACCAGTTTTTGTCAAGTGTTGATGATCCATCAGTACATATCGAGACCATTACTCCACAAGCTTCCGGAGACTACTCAATGAGCAAACAAGTTCCATCTTCGCCGGGACTTCACCACTCTCTTTGCATGGAAGATTGCCGAGCCGGAGATCCCCAAACTTGCCCCGTTGCAAACAGCAATTTTTCTACATACTATTAGGGCGTAGTGTGCTGTGTAACTTGACTACATACGTGGCTCAGTGAGTCTGATCTGATTTAGTTCTTTTCTGAAATAACTCATGTCTAATTTCAACTATGGTCCCACAAGATATCGCCCCAGAGCCCCGTTGTTCCTCACAGGTATTGTTCTTCTTTGATAGATCGTCCCACTGTTTCTTGTAGCGTATGAGTATATCCGTAGTTTGAGTGGTCGGAATGCGATATGATTTCTTGGGCTCGTATGTCATGAACAGTGGTAGTAGCGAACCTCGGATAAGCGCACTGAGCGCTTCAAATTAGCGTTCGCGGAGCGCTTGATTGGGGCTGCCAAACAAAGACCCGGGACACCGCCGGTTTGCCGGCCAGTCTCGGCGACTCGCCAGCGAGTCTTTCCAGGCTTTGTCCAGCTCACTCCTCACCCCTCACAACAACTCTTCTCCCTTTCCTCCCTTTTCTCCTGCAGTGACTATCATGTCTGCTATCCGCGCCCTTCGTCAGACTGCTCTCTCCGCATCGCGCGGGCTCGTTGCCCGCGCCGCGCCGCGTTCATTGACTCTTGCCGCTGCTCGCGTTGCGCCTATCGCGGCTTCAAGGGCTTTCTCCGTGTCTGCGCGCCGTCTTGGCGAGGGTGCTTGTATGTACATTTTCCACACTCTTAAACGCCTTGTCTGTGGAAAAAATATGGTGCTGGTGTTGACGCCACGTCCCTTTGTAGCCGATGTCGCGCTGTCGCAGCGCCTCGCGGAGGAGCTCAAGTACGAGAATGAGGCCGCTGCGCCCGCCGATCCCGAGTTCTTGAAGGCCTTCAAGGCGCAGGGTACTTGGGCTGTGAGTCTCCGAGCACTCTGTTTCGCTTGAGCCTCCATAGAATGTTCATGGCGCTGTAGATTGAGGACGCGGCTGGCGTGGATGAGGTCACCCTGACGAGGAAGTTCGGCAGCGAAGAGTACGTATTCTCTCCTCTTGCGCCTAGCGGTGCGGGTGTGCTAACTTCTTGATAAGCATTCGGTTGATCTTCTCCATTGCCGACATCCAAGCAGAGCAGGAGGCTGAGTTCGAGGACGGTGAGGACGGCGCCGAGGGTACGGAGGACGCCGAGGCACCCCTGCATTCGTACCCCATCCGTTGCTCGTTCTCGTTCACCAAGGTACGTCTTCGTGCCATCCTGTATGCCCTTGAATACTGACCTTGGCTGTTTTTTTATCTGCCGCGCCCGTCATCAGGCGTCTACCCCTGGTGCGCTGACGATCGACGCGATGTGCCAGGAGGGCACGTTTGTCATCGACAACATCTCGTACTACAGCGACGCTAAGGTCGGCACTGAGCTCACCGCCGAGGCGGACTGGAAGCGGAGGGGATTCTACCTCGGCCCTCAGGTATGAGGCGTGGCCTGGTGACGTCATATTCTGATGCTGAGGTGTTGACCGCTGCTAGTTCGATACGCTCGACGTCTCGCTACAAGATGAGTTCGACAAGTTCTTGCAGGAGCGCGGCATCAACCAGAGCCTGGCGTACTTTGTGCCAGAGTATGCTGAGTTCAAGGAACAGAAGGTCTGTCTCATCGTGCTGCTGTGTTGGTAAATTGTGTTGTCCTGACGATCGTTTGGGGTATTTTAGGAGTACGTGAGCTGGCTCAAGAATGTGAAGGATTTCGTCGAGGCATAATCGTCTGGGCCCTTCGATCCGCTCGACTTTTCGATGCACTCTCGTCTCCTGCTCACCATCCTCCCCTACCGTACTGTAGATCGGCTTGTCTCGCATATCGCACGACAGCACCCCAAAAGTTGCAGCCTATAATGTCCTTTACGTAGAGCTCGTCATGTCCTAATACACCCACCTCCACGTCCCGAACACTTGTGCGTGTGCGAAGACCGTCATCGAACGTATTCGACTATCTAAGATGTGCAATAGCCGAGTGCGCTAGTCCAGGTGTTGGGCACATACATTATCGAGAGATGTGGGTTCGCGGGGTTCTGGCATCATGCGGTGCCACAGAGGGGTGGGGTAACCCCCAGGCTCATGGCTCGCAGTCCGGCGCCGTCGCTTGGGTAGGACTGGCAGGTCCAAACACCGCTCTCGTGGCACCCAGGCTTTTCCCCCATAATTGAGCTCATTTACGCTGCGTCTATGGTGTCTGTGTCCCCGAGACTCTATAGATGCATACGCACACTTCTCCAAAGACACTATAGGTACGCGCAGAAACCAAGCTCTGCGAGATAGGCATATAGATGTCGACGGTTCTTGCACTAACGGGCTTGCTCTGGGTGCTTTAGTCCCATTCCCTTGTTTGCACACTTTGGTGACTCGAATCCCTCCGGCACCCCCAAGTCCTCCCAAATTTCCTATTTTCCCACTTGTTACTTCTTGATAGATACCGAGTGCTGGGAGGGGGCACGTACAGTACCATTGCACGTTTGGACCATCCCTTCTCCCTGGAATTTTGGGTGTATGGACAATGGGTCCAATTTCATAGGGAACGGACCACGGTCGCGCCGTGCAGTTTGAAAATATGCACCACCGGCGTGATTGGGTTGTTTTGGTGGGGAGCACCAAGGACCTCTCTTCAGCTCAAAGGCCGACAGCCGGGAATCCCTTTTCTGGAGGCCGCCAATATCCCTTCTCACGATATTCGAGAGTCTAAAAATCTCAGCTATTCCCTCGGACGCCAGGGAGACTGCTTTCGCGGGGAATGCCGTAGGCTCGACGGGCTCGTGCCCTCCCCCCAGCGTGGCGGGCGTTTGTCCAGCATATATAAAACGGACCCATCCTGTGGCGGTGCGCCAACCACGACCCTTGCTTTCATCCCCCACTACCAAATCCCCGCCCACTAGGCCCGCGCAGTCGAGTTGACCCTTCATCTGAGTTAATTTCCCGACCGCCTCCCCCTTCTACCATTAGATACGGTACAGAATGAGCTCTAGGGTATCGTACTCCCTCCCTACCCCGCCCCAGGATGCCCTGGACGATGCGGGGCACTCTCAGCCCCAAGTCGCGCCAGCGCGAGGGGCCGGCGCCTTCACAGGCACGGCTGGACAGCTCCCACATGGAGTCCGCCCCGTTCATTCCATTGACCAGGACTACGTATGCCTCCTGGTGCATAAGTCGCAACTTCGTGAGCACTAGCACCGAGCAGCGGGCTCGTCCTACATTGTAGGCTTTGATACTGACATACGAATTATCAGATGTTGTTTCCGCCGCTCTGAACCCCGCATCCCCGTTGGGACCCCCCGACGACGCGGTGGTGGGGGTGGCCACACCGACCGCCGACTCCGCGCCTAAAGGGGCCCGCCGCCCGACGCCTGCCAAAGTAGCGGTGAGCCTCCCGCCAAACCCCGGGGACGAACGCCTACTGACTCACCGCCGCCGTTCCCCGCGCTTCCCCCGCGGTCGTAGTGCACGAGCTGCCGCGACGTCGCAAAGAGGTGCAGCGACGCCCGCCCGTGCGAGCGCTGCGTGCGCCTCGGGATCGCAGATGGCTGTGTTGACGCCGAGCTCAGGCCACGAAGCCGTAGGCGCAAGGCCCCGGCCCTAGCTGCCGCCTCCCACGCCCACGACGCGGGCTTATCCGCGGTGCACCCGCCACATGACCAGGTGCCCACGCTGCCGGGTCGAGGTGCAGAGCCACATGGTGAGCCGCAGCCGCTGAGCCTGATGCCACGATTAGCTGTGGGGTGGCTTGGTTAATTCCCTGTTGTGGCACATAGATACGTCGGGTGCCCCGCCGTCAGCTGGTGCCCCACTTACGCCCGGTTCCACCGGGATATACAACGCGTCCCCGTATTCCACGCCAATCCCATCGTTCGGATGGGATGACTTCCTCGCGTCTTTTGGTGCAGCAAGTGCACCTGCCTACCCCCCTCCGTTCTCTGACCAGTCGTCGCCCAACCCCTTCACATTCGTTCGTTCAAATGTGGAGAATGCATCAGCGGAACCAGCTTGGTACCGCGGAACTGGAGCAAGGTATGGCTCCGGAGGACCACAGGATGGGGGGTTTTCGCGTGGCCTTTGAAGCCCCTGAGTCCACCTGTCGATTGCCGCTCACGTGGATAGGGACCGTCAGAGAATTTTCTGCTTCTGCGTAGCGCTCGGGTCATTATGTTGGTGTTGGATGTACAGTAGGAAGACAAAAGTCACGATTCCGGCCAATAACCATACCTTTCCGTATCCAACAGCCTCATGCCTACATTGCTTTCCCCTAACATCTCCGGCGAAGGATTGAGAGCATCTTCTACGCGGTATAGGGAGTGTCCTATACTTGACCATCATAAAGGGGCTACCACAAGTTTACCGCATGCTGAGAGAAAACGTACCTCGTGAGCGTGGCAGCGACATAGCGACGCAACGGCGCAGATAGGCATTCATCGCCAGTACACGGAGCCTGTGCGGGTGCGTTGGGAGCTCTTGGGTCGTCTGTGGTTCCTAGTGATGTCTGTGCGAAGAGAAAAAAACATACATATGACCTCTGAACCGAGCGATGCGCGTGCAACCGTACGTGGTCCCCCGCTACAGTTGGGATTAGTAAGAGGGCCAGCGAGTATGCCGGAAAATGGGCGGAAAGCGGGAGGTGAGGTAGAGGATAAAAGACGAGAGAGCTGAGGAGGCTTTGACATACGTCTAGAACATGGCGGGGTCTCATCGCTCGGTTGAGGTGTTTGTAGCCTTGCATCGATTCCTCGACGGCCACCGAGGTCCAGACCGCATATGCCTCAGCGGTGAGTAAGTGCCGCTGTAGACGGCCCATGCGTAGAGAAGTGATGAGATCAGTGTTGAAGGCGATGAAGAACGCGACTCACTTGGGAGATCCTTGAAACAATCAAGTGCCATGGTGCCCGCACGGGCCGTAGACGGTTCTATCTATAAATTAGCGGAGGAAAAATCAGTAGGATGCCTCTACGTTGTCAACAGAAGCACCAAAAAGTACATAGGGGCGTAGCCGTGTACGTACAAGACAAGTACAATGCGTGGATAAGAGTCAGACGGAGAGGTTGAAGGTACCTTCACGGTCAGCGGCCGGCGCGCGGCACTAATCCGGAGCCGGCCGGACAAGCCGGGGCCCGCCGCCAAGCTGGAGCAAAGAGGCAGTGGATAGGCGCCCGCGCGCACTCACGCGTTGTGGCGGCATCGGCCCTCCTTCCTCCACTCCGCCTCCTCTCCCTACATAAACCCTTTCCGTAATCCTGTCCGCCGTTCTCATGATTTTGGAGAGCAACTGATACGCCCTCCCTCCCGCACCATGGACCCCTTTACGTTCGGCGGGCTCGACAAACACTTTGCAGCCGCCCGGCGTCCCGCCGCGCCGAAAGTCTCCCTTGCTTCCCGGAATCACATCGAGAGTATGGACACCGGACTATCATCGGTCTCAGGTGCGTCGTGGCCCATTCATGCGTCGGATGCATTGCTCAGTTATAGTACAGGTGCCCAAGCAGTGATCAAGGAGATCCTCGCTCGACATTCCGTCGTGAGACTCACCCTCGGGCACAACAACCTCGGCGACGCGGGCTGCGAGGAGCTTTTTGGCTTCCTCTCGTCGGAGGCAGGGAGGAAGCACAAGATTGTTCAGATCAGCCTGAACTCGAACGATATCGGCAACAGGGGGCTTTTGGCGATAAGCCGGTATCTGCGGGATAACGTTTCCTTGAAGGAACTGTTTCTACAGAACGTGAGTCTTTATCTCTTCATCTCTCGTTGTCGATGTGGGCTACGCTCTGTGTGCGTGAGCAGGGCGTGCTACTGGAGGCACTGGACACCCCTCGTATGTCTCGTGCGCCCAGAAGGCCAAAAGGAGGATAGCTCGCGGCGCAGTCCATATGCGTTGTTGTCCACTTGCCCCTTTAATCTTACCGTACTTGATGCTAACTCTACCGTGTTCTTAGAACGAGTTTGTGGGAAACTCCGACGTTTCTATCGTCTTCGCGCTGGCGATCAATGCTTCCCACCTGGAAACACTTACGCTCACGACAAACAAATGCCTCGGCGACACATTCGTCGCTCACTTTTTGCCTGTCTTGGACACCCCTTACCTCCAAGAGATCCATCTCTCAGCAATCGGACTTACACATGCATCTGCGCCATACATCGTTCGACACATCACCTCCCCTCGATGCAGACTCCGGACACTTAAGGTCAACGGGAATCAACTTCGCATCCGTGCCGCTCGTTCGATCATTCGTGCCGCCCGCGCCGCGAACTACACCCTCCATAACCTCGAGATGCACGCCAACGGCCTCGCCGAACCCGACCCCGATAGCGATGCTTCGCCGAGCGATGATGAGGGAGAGGCGAAGGGTACCCCGAAGAGCTGGCAGGACTGCGAGACCGAGCTGAAGCGTATCCTCGTGCGTAACTCCGTGTTGAAGCGCCGCGTCGAGAAAGAAGCCTTGTCTCTTCTGCGCTACGCCCGTCCGCTCCTCCTTCGTCCCAAGAGTCGCGCGACACCCTCATCCATCTCCCCGTGTTCCGACACCTGCGCCTGCGCCAAGGTCTCTCCGGAGTCGCTGTTCGCGTCCATTGGTCAGCCCTATGCCCACCCCTTAGTCATAGCATCCTCCCCGGAGCCGCCCACGTTCCAATTCACCCGCCTCCCGACCGAGCTCCAGCTCCACATCCTCTCCTTCCTCGCCCCTATCCTCTCAACGGCGCAGCGGCTGCGCATCTTCACCTACGCCTCGTCGCCGACCACGCTCCCCACGCTCCTTCCATGCCTCTCGGGTGGCAGCGGCTGCATCCCGGACCCCGCGAGCCCACAATTCGGCCTTGGAGGCACCGCGCCCCCGTCCTCCATCGCATCTAGTCCGCTCGCGTTAGGCCGTAGTGGTGGCATCGTGCTCAGGAAGCGGGCGGGCGGAGGTTCCATGTCTGGATGTGCGAGCGGGAAGTGCATGGGAGCTGGAAACAGCGTGCAGTGCCGCCGCGAGACCGAGAGGATGAGCTGGCTTTCGGAGGTGCGGTGCACTGTTTTTGAGCTCGAAGGTGAGTACACTGCCGTGCGGCACGATTAGGAGCACTGGATGGACGCCGAGGGAGGAATTAAGCCTAAGGCGAGGATCGGTTAGGACCTGGAATTTTATGCTATGCATGTATTATGTAGAATACGGCGCGCAACGTCTTATCCTTGTATTGGTAAACCTTGAGCACTCCATCTTGTAATCATCTCCGCCATGAATATACCACGCCCGTTCGATTAAACATGTTTGGCTGTCCTTTCATTAGTGTAGAAGCCCGCCGCACGCTCGAGGCCGGCCCCCAGTGCGCCGCGTCCGAGCCTAGGGCCTAGCGGGCCTCAGCCCAACCTCTACCCCCTCTGCGTATGCAGCACGCCAGCTCTTTGCGCCTCGCAGCTGAGTGAGTTGGTGAGCAGATCTCTCAACCTGCTGATGCATCAGCCTGGCCTGCGCGGGGATGATATGGGCGCTAAGCGGCGGGGCGGGCCGCGTCGGCACCGGAAAGGCCAGTGCGAGTTTTGGCGGTGAGCTGCGCGGGCGCTGACGACGCCGCTGGCTTGTCTTTCTCCTCCTACCGTCCCTTATCTCATTCCTTCCTGGACGTCTTGACGGTCGACAGAGCAACCCGGGCCCTCTTTTATACGCGGCTTGCGCTGCTTTGATGGCGCACGGTCTCTCCAAAGACGAACAAGAGACACTTCGACTTCTGGTCCAATATGTCTCGCGGGCTTTCTACGAACCCAAGTTCACGGTGGTCATGGACCAGTTGATCCGACATCCTGTGTAAGTATCATGTCCGCGAAAGGGAGGTGGTGCGGGGTGGTCTGGTGTGGAGATGGAGGGCGGCGTGATTGCTTTTGGGTTCTCTTGCGTCGCGGCTTCGATTACTCACCCCACACAGTCTGAAGGACGATGACCTGGCTGGACGGATGGGGTTGCAGCTCAAGGAGCTGAACAAGATCATGGCGACACTGGAGACGCACAAGCTGGTGCGAATGTACGTCCCTCAACCCATCACAGTTTTGTCCCAGCTCATCTTGCGTTTCTGCGTATCTCCCATCTGCTCTCTGGAACCTTCAAACGACAACGTATCCTTCCCTCCCCCTTCCTTCGACCCTATGAATAGATACCGCCAAAACGAGCTGAAGGAAGGAGCCCAGCGATCTGTCGGCCGACAGTACTTCTATATCGACTATCAATCCTTCTGCAACGTCGTGAAGTGGCGGATGGCAGAGATGCGGCGCATCATCGACAAGGGTCTCCGAAACGAACTCGACTCCAAGGGCTACATCTGCACGCAGTGTCGCAAGACATTCCAAGCGCTCGAAGCGGACCGACTCATCGACTTCATGACCGGCACATTCAATTGCGACGTCTGCTCGGCGGAGCTTGTCGACAACGAGAACGCGGAGAATGTCGTAGGTAGTCAGGACCGTATGCAACGATTCAACAGGCAGATGCGGTTCATCCTAGAGGGTCTACGGAAAACGGAGGACATAGTGTTGCCCGCGTGAGTCTTCCCCCTGTCCCTCTTCCACCTGCGACCGATCGTATATGTGCGACCTTCAGCTTCGATGTCGCAGTTTGGATACGCACGCATCTCGAAGCAGAGCGCGCCAAGGCCGCGGCGCGCGAGGGTGGCCTCAAGATCGCGGGCGCAGGAGGCGAGGGCCGGCAGGGCGACACCATCGGCGTCGTCCTCTCCGTCGACAAAGACGAAGAAACGGCGCGTGCGGAGCGAGATCGCGAGGCGGCTGCGAAGCGTCAGCAGAATGCGCTGCCGCTCTGGCATCTGCAGAGCACGATCTCGGGCGACCTCACCGCGCTCGGCATCAAGGAGAGCGCGCGGGCAGAGGCCGCTGCTGTTGCGGATGCCAACCGGCTCCCGAGTTCGAACGACGCCATTCTCAAGGGGCTTGGTGGAGGAGCTGCAAATGACGGGCCCCTAGCATCGTCGATGAACGGAGAGGACGTCAAGCCGAATATCGCCCAGACCGCGGAAGCCGATTGTGAGCACCTTTCGGACAGGTCATTTCTGTCGCGGCTGACGCTTGTGCAGATTACGATCAGTATTACGCATCTCTCGCGGCTTCTGCAGCTCCATCTGGACTGCCGACGCCGCGGTTGAGCGACTTCGGTGAAGAAGAGGAAGATGTGAAGCCGAATATTGAGTACCTTGACTCGCTCAACGACTACCGGAAACGCTCGCGCTCGAGGGAAGATGTCGGCACGGGAAGCTCGTCGCCCAAGCAGCGGCGGACATCTCCGGAGTCTGTGGTGGAGCTTGCAAATGGTGTAAGCTCGCAAGTGGAGGCGCCAGCGCCTGTGTCTGCAGAAGACGATCCGATTGTATATGGTGCGTCTGCTTATTACCCGTAAGCTTGTCTGGAGAACTCACGCGGTCGTATCCCTCAGTGAATGGGGAGCCGGTGCCATTCTCGCTTGTGACAGAGGAGCATCAGGAGGCAATGACCCCAGATGAGTACACGGCGTACTACGAGGTCATGACTGCGAGGTCGTGAGCATGAGCCGATATGCACGACGGTGGCGGCGAAGGGCGCTGTGTAACTTATGCAGGCTTGTATTGTATTTCTAGACCAGGTACTGTACACGAGCACCCGCCCTAGGGTGACGAATAGTTGTAATCTTGATTCTATAGAACATCGCTTATCTTCGTTATCTCGCCCAACATTGCTATAAAAGGACTTCATAAAGTGATGAATAGATTTCATAAGTCGCACCATGGTAAGCAAGTTCGTACGCCGTGACGCTCTCCATCTCTTACAGGAACCATTATGCACCCCATACACGACCTCGCCCCTGAGCTGTTCCACATGTTCTTTTCTGTGATGCCTAGGCCGGCGCTTATCGCATGCGCGTCGACATGCCACCTCTGGCGCGAGGTCGCCCTCCCTCACCTCTTCTTCTCCCTTATCTGCAAAGGGCACGGACGTGACCTGCACAACGTTCTCCATTTTCTCAAGAATGCACCCGCGCAGATCAACAGATGTATCAAGGTCCTCGTTCTTGGAGAGGGGGGAAACAAAAACATTCAGTGGCTTGGCCACAAGCTCCTCGCCGACATCATCGATCTTCTCCCTGCGCTCGCTGTAGTCCGCGTAGAACGGATGATTCTTACCGAACTGAACGATGGTGCTCGCCGCCCAGGAGAGCTCGAAACCAACTCGACCCTCCCGGGTAGTGTTCCACGTAAAATCCAAGCTCTTGACGTCTACCGCTGTAACTTCGCCGAAGGGAATGATCGCCTCAGACTTCTCCTCTCGCTCCTAGATCCAACCATCCTTCGCGTTAGTGAATCTTCAAGATGGGAGAGCTGGATGCCCATGAACCTGACCTCGTTGCATACCCCTCGTATCGAAGAGATCTCTATAGGACCGTTCAGAGCCGACGCAGAGATCGCCACCCCGGTTTATGCAAACCTTCCACCCGGCAGCCTCCTCACGTTCTCCTTCATCTTTCAGTACGACTACCCGCAGGAAGTTCAAGTAATGATCAAGTCTCTACTACGTGCGCACAGCTCAAGTATACGATGTTTGAGGATGAACATTTACTTCATACCCACTCCAAGTTAGTACTAGATTTCCCATAACGCCATCATTGGTTTAGCAAGCTTAACGTATTTGTCCCGCTATCTAGCTTCCACCGCCGACTTAGATGAACCGGCAAACGTGCGCACTTGGACCGCTTTTTCTATCCCGCTACTCCATGCGCTCCGTGCCTTCACATTCACTATCTATATCCCATCCAACCAAGAAAGAGATGGTCCTTACATATTATGGCAATGCACTGCACTCGCTACAATCCTCGACCTTCTTCCGGCTGACGCTCCAATGCGCTTCCTGACTATCGAGCTCCTTAAGGGCGCAGAAACGAACGCCGAATCAGCAACACCGTCGCCAACACAAATCCGTACACTAATGGGCGAGTTCGCTGCCATAGACCGTGCTATTATACCGCCCGCAAAGTCGCATCGCTTCCCACAACTGCAGGCCGTCACAATTCGCCTTGACCCGCATCAAACGAAGCAGAATGTCCCGGAGGAAGGCTGCTCAAATGCTCTGTCTGAGGTCTTCTTGAGAGTCCATCGCGCCGGGCTGCTTCGAGTGGACATAGGGCACACTTGGTACGTTTGTGTCCGATTTCCCTCCTTGTTTCGCGAAAATTGATCATGTATTCGAATACACAGGTGTAAAGGGGCCGTCAAAACGGACGTCGAGCTCCTCTCTCGCTTGGCTCAAGGCGCTGCAGAGATATACTAGAGTGTTCGAGTTTCCTTTGCCTTGGATCCTGTAGTGTCGGGCAGTCGGGCTGCGTGCACGACGAATATGGCGCGTATTCATTAGATGAGTGATCCACAATACTAAGCGGTTTACTGAGACTCTTCGACTGACCAACATGCGTGACATTGCGAAGTTAAAAGATATTCCCCGCAATGCCCCCTTGAAACCTTCGGCAGCTGACCATCGTGATCCTATGTGCAAGAGAACTACCAGGGTGCTCGGACTCACACCACCGCTCAGGCTCGGGACCAGTACGCCCTGCTAGATCTTCAGGTAGCCCCGGTCATCGCTGCACCTCGACATCAACGATTCGGGGATAGGTCGGCCACACACCCCGAGCTTCGCCGGGAGGGTCATGAAAGAAATTACTTGGTGTGTGTACCTTGCCTTAAAAAATCAGCTCGGCGAGCATCGGGCAGCCTCCGACCCCGAGCTTGCGTTATCATTGAGATCTCGCTCAAGAAGCGTGGCCATGATGGCGGTGTCTCTTTATTCTATGTTCGTCAACCCGCACATGCCCGTGGTCTGATGGACAATTCACGGCTTCCCATGTATAAAGGCTCATCTCCTCAGCTTCTTGCCCCCGCAGACAGCTGAAGAGCCATGAGGCTGTATCCAGTATTCCTTGGTGTCGTGAGTCTCCACTTTGCTAGACCATCTGCGTGTTACTCATGCGATCTTGTACCTAGCTAACGCACGCCGCGTTCCATATTCTATATCCTCGTTCTCTCTTCATACCGTCTATGCTGTCACTAGTATTCGCGTCGTTCGCGTTCATCCTGCATACCGGGCCCACCACAACTAGGGACATTCTGCTCTCATTTTCACTCTACGTCACCTCTTGTGCTTTGTCTATCATTGCCTACCGTCTGTCCCCGTTCCATCCTCTGGCAAAATACCCAGGCCCTACACTTGCGAAGATCACGAAGCTTTGGGGTGCATACAATGCTTGGTCAGGCCGTCAACATCTTGTATTTCTCTCCCTTCATCGCGAATACGGCCCGTTTATTCGAACAGGTAAGTGCTCGTTTCCCCAAGGGTGCGATGCCACACTGACCTGGATGATGTCTATAGGGCCCAACGAGATCTCGGTGTCGGATGTTAGGGCGACCAAAGAGGTTCTTGGAACCGGTGGTCTGCCCAAGGGAGAATGTATGTAATGCGTCATTATCTTGAGTATACGTGTCTAATCCACTGTGTCATTGACAATCGTAGATTATAAGGGATGGCGCGACTTCTACAACCATGGAAACCTCATCTCATCTGTAGGAAGTGAACATGTTCGCCGGCGGCGGCTATGGACTCGAGGGATGAGTACGGAGAGCCTCAAGGAATATCAACCGATCATTTCTGAACAGGCACAGAAACTGGGAGACCAGCTTGCAGCTGGCTGCAAACACGGCGAAGTGGATATGGCTCGATGGTTAGGTTTGTTTGCGTTCGATGTGATGGCCCTAATTAGGTACGCAGTACACTAAATCCAGCCCGCTCCGTTTACTAATTTGACGTGATGTTCAGTTTTGGGAAGTCTCTCCGCATGCTGGACGACGCGAGCAATGACAATGGAAGCTGGAAGACCATCGAAGATTTCGCGATGTGCGTATAATACCCTATTAAAGCCCTTACCAGTGACCCACCCGTCCTTTTCACTCAGGATAACGTCCACAATATCTCATCTACCCTGGGGCACATATGTTCTCCAAAGAACACCCTTCATACATGGAATCATGATGCGAATGGTGAACCTCGCGCGGGGTCTAGCAGTCCGGCGGATGACGGAGGGGGCGAAAACACACGACATATGGTATCATCTGGTTCGCCCCCTTACTTGTCTCCCACCAGAATGCCCCTACTGATTCGTCGATTGTACAGTCTGATGAACGTGAACTCGAGGGAGCACCTTTGCCTCCCCAAAGCGTGGCGTCAGAGGCTGGTCTAGCAGTGATCGCTGGCTCTGATACAACATCGGGTGGTCTCGCGTCGTTCTTTTATTGGATTCTCCTCAACCCCGAAGCGTACAGTCGCCTCCAACGGGAGATTGACACTGTCTATCCAGCGGGATCCGACGCCACAGATGCAAGTCAGCACCACCGTCTTGAATGGCTTAATGCTTGCATGTGAGTAAGGCCCCACATCCATGGGTGATTCCATGACTCACTATCATGGCTGTTGACAGCAACGAAACCCTACGTATCGCGCCACCCGTGCCCACAAATGGCCCCCGACAAGTACCTCATGATTCGAAAGGCGCGATAATCGCCGGCCGGTACGCGAACTAGTTTCACCCTCGGAAAATTGCCCTCTCGGGTCTGATGATTCTCGCTCTTTCGCGAAGATTTATACCACCTGGCACACAAGTCTACGTCGCACCTTATGTGCTCCACCGTAACCCCAAGTATTTCTCGCCTAGTCCGGACTCGTTCACTCCCGAGCGATGGCTCCTCCAAGACGGGTCCACCGGCCGATCGAACGTCGAGGACGCGAGACTCGACCGTAACGCCTTCATTCCGTTCTCCTTTGGGCCCGCAAACTGCGTCGGGCGCCCAGTAGCACGGTTGGAGATGCTGATAGTTGTTAGCGTGATCATGCAGAGGTTTGATATAGCGTTCGCGCAAGGATTCGATGTCAAGGCATGGCCACTGACGGTCCACGATCATTTCGTCACAAACAGGGGAAACTTGATGCTGAAGCTGACAGAGAGGTACCCCAAATCGTAGATCGTGATATACTGGTGCATGTGTACATTTCCGTAGAATTTCCCCTATCCGCTGTTTAGTATGAAGACGGATGCATAAGGTGTGACTGTCATATGTTCAATGAGTTGGTGCTCCGCATAACTAGGCACTACTGCAGGACTCACCCCGCCGTCTATTAGGATAGTCTCCCCGTCCACGAACCAGTTTGCAACGAGGAAAAGGGCGAGCGTGCCCATGTCTAAGTTGGTCCCTGCACGCTGTTGCCCGGGCGCTACAGGGCGCGAGACAGGTGTTTGGCCGCGGAACTTCACGCCCGGGGGGAGGTGTGAGATGCCTGTGGCGTCCATAGTACCTGGTGCAGACATCTCAGTGACGAATAGGCCGGGCGCAATGCCGTTTACTCGAATGCCAAGCGGCAGGAGCTCGTGCGCAAGGGACGCCGTGGCATGTCCCACCGCTGACTTCGAGAACATGTAGGGGAAAGAAGTATATCCTGGGGAGGCATCCTAGAGGGTGAAGCGTAGTTCAGCGCGATAATTAGTCGATGCACAAAAGGTTGATGACCTTGATCCATCCCCCAAAGCTCGATGTGATGACCACCTGCGGAGCAAACTTCCCAGCACCCGGACTCTCCTTCCACTTTTCCAGTAGAGGAAGGAATGCGAAGGTGACCCAGTATGACGCGACAGCGTTGGTGGTGAAGACGCGATTGAAGGCGTCTTCGGGTAACTCGTCGAAGTACGCCTTTCGGAATGTCTCACCGGTGGCAGCTTCGGGAACATTTACGTGGCCATCAGAGATCCTAGAGTTAACATAGAAAGAGAATTAGCAAATCATAAATCATAGTAGATCCTAATTCATACCCGGCGTTACTGAATAGCACGGTGACATGCTGCTCTCGTTTTGCTATCTCTTCCGCTAGCCGCGCAGCCTCAGACTAATGGAATCATCAGGTAGGTCGGAGAGCTCATCGCAGTGTATCTCTCTACCTTCTTGCTGATATCTCCTTCTATCCCATAAATACGACCTGACCTTCCGCTCTGAGCCGCAGCTTCGTTATATACTTGCGTAATTCTGAACAGTGGCGGTCAAGTATGGTAAACTTGAGACACGTGACAGGCACCCACTTATCAAGGTCTTCCTGCTTCGGGCCGATAATGTACACCGTTGCACCATTAGCGAGAAGCGTAGTAGCGATCATCAACCCAATGCCCTGAGGATAGAGTGGTATTCCACCATCAGCATCACGTTCACGGTAGAAGAAAACCCATTGGAACTTACCGTTCCTCCCCCAGTGACAACCGCAACGACTCCCGTTAGATCGAAGAGGTTGTTAGCGGAAAGACTGCCAAGTACATGAGCGGCCATTTTGTTGCAGGAATGTTGCCCTGGTCACTTCATGGGCTGCGCTATATAGGCAACTCGACGGCATGCCCCGGTTATGGTGTCTTCCCTGGTATCTCACGGTCAGTGTCAGGTGGGCAGGAAATCTGTGAACACATACAGCGCTACCAGTTACCTCGGGTTTGAGGGCGTATTTTCATGAACGCTATGAGACAAGCGTGTGTAGAAAGTATGCATCTGCCGTAAGTATTTAGCCAGAACACTAAAAAAAATGCCCGAATTTGTCCAACATGCTCGACGCCATCATGGGTATTGATCGGCTTAGCTTTCGTTGGTTGACAGAAAACACCATACAATTTCCATAGAACTTTGTGTTTATCGAAGGACAAGAAAGAACCCTAGAACGAGATAACCCCCGCACTCACCAGGACGACGGATGCTTAAGCATAGTCTGCGATTCAATAGGCAATGTGAGTATATAGACGACCCCTGAATGGAAGCGACTCACTCCGCCGTCGACGAGCACCGTTTCCCCATTTACAAACCAGTTCGCCACTAAGCACAGCACCACCACCGCTATATCGCCACTCGTCCCCGCAGGCACCTCCCCAGGCGCGACCGGTCGAGCGCCGGGCACCTGAAATATGTCGAAATGGACGCCCGGCGGCAGCCGCGACTGGCCTGTCGCCGCGTCCGCCGTGCCCGGGGCACTCATCTCCGTCACAAAAAACCCAGGCGCGATCCCGTTCACCCGCACGCCGAGCGGGAGGAGCGCGTGCGCGAGCGTCGCGGTCGCCTGGCCGAGCGCGGCTTTGGAGAACATGTACGGGAAAGAGTGCCCCGCCGTGTCTGGATCCTGCGCGAGATAAGGCAATCAGTCGATGTGAAGCTGATAAGAGAAGAGAGTGAAGCCGACCTTGGTCCATCCGTTCATGCTGGTGGTCATGATGACCTGGGGAGCAAAGCGCGCTGGGCCAGGTACCGACTTCCACTTCTCGAGGAGGGGGAGGAAAGCGAACGTCAGCCAGTAAGCCCCGACTGCATTCGTACGGAAAGTGCGATCGAAGTCGTCCTCGGACACCGCGTCGAAGTAGGCTGCACGAAACGCCTCTGCCGTTGTCGAGGCGGGTGCCTCCACAAGGCCGGGAACTATACTATAGACCACATCTAGAGGGTTAGCGACACGTAATGTCTGGTATTAATAGCGCGCACCCGGCGTTGTTGAACAGAACGGTGACATATTTCTCCCTCTTCCCAACTTCCTCCGCTAGGCGCGTGGCTTCGGACTGTGAGTTGCCGATGGTTAGATGATAAACCGCCGAGGACGACAAAGGTACGGATACCTTCTTGCTGATATCTCCTTGCAAGCCGTAAATACGACCAGGTTTCCCAGAGGACTCCGCAGCAGCATTGTATATATCCGCAATTCTAATGCGATGTCAGACGTTGTATGAAATAAGTGGAGGCCCATCGTCACCCACCTATCTAAATCCTCTTGCTTCGGACCTATAATGCATACGGACGCTGCACCATTGGCAATAAGGGTAGTTGCCATCATGAGCCCGATCCCCTGCCAAGTCGAGTCAGCGCGCACACAGCGTAGAAGGGTGCAAAGGGAATGCTCGCCGTGCCTCCCCCTGTGACGACAGCAACGACGCCGGTAAGATCGAAAAGAGTGCTTGAAGTAACTTGGCTGAGGGCCGTTTCCGCCATGGTCGTGATTCTGTGGAGTGAGTGGGGGAATCAAGACGGATCTTATATGCTGTCAGGGGGAGGGCGTCCCGAGATTGAACCACCTTCATTGGACCCCTTAGGCACTACATCGCAGTCTCCAACGGCTACAAGGCACTTAATTCTGTTGTAAGTTGCCGCCTTGAGTGCAGTGCGTCAGTTAGACAGCGTGGGTTGAAGCGGTCACAGTTTGTAGCACATGTAAGCCCCACGCCGTCTCATGGGGCCGGAAGATGTCCATTCGCCCTGCTAAGTCGTACGAGAGCCCTCAAAATTCCTCACGCAGCAGCGATAAAGAAAATAGTCCGAAGCTGCGGTAGTAGTGTCAAGGGCTCGCCCCTCGCTTCATTCATACGAAAGTATTTGACATCGTGATTGACCAACTGGAACGCGACAGGATGCTGGCAGAGTTTCGGAATGCACGAGCGAGATCTCCGACCGGAGTATCGTCAGCGATGCGGGCGTTCCTGATGCAAGGGCGCGTACAGTGAGCGTCGTGAGGCTGAGGGAAAAGAGAAACCACCGCACGTTCATCATGGAGTATGATTCTTGCGGGAAGAGTGATGCCGACGCCCGAAGCATTTCAAGTAGTAGAATGCGATGTCGAGAAGCCGGCGGTGCACGGAGAGAATCAAAGCAGAATACCACGATCTCGATCTTGTGATAGCCTCAATGCATAACCACGCGCACGGCGTTTTAAGGGCATGCCTCTAGTAAAACACCTTCGCAGTCTTGTCAGAGGCTGAAGAGCTGGATAATAATAGTCGGACGTACCGTAATAGATGTGTGTGCTGGCTTACGTCGGACATGCACGACATCCTCTACTTCGGCCCGCGTTAATCGTTACGTCGACACACATACAGCGTGTATTGCTCACCTGTAGGATCATATTTCAACCTTTTCCTCGTCTACTTCCATTGAACTCAAGCTAGGCGGTAGTTGCGATTGCTGCTCCATCTTTACCAACGGTTTTGAGCTACCCATGTTCTCCACGCTCTCCCTCAACGCCAACCACACTTGACGCGCCCCCATCTCCGCCAATTTTCGTGCCCGTGCCAACTCCGCGACGTCGAACGGTGCAGCGGTGGTATAATTCGTCCACAGCAGCGACGACGCTAGGCCTTCTCCCGCGTGTGCAGCATTCCCCCCTAGCAAGGATGAGAACATGAAAGCGAAGCACCCACCGCCCGCAAGACGCGGCAGCTCTGCCTCTTCTGGATCCAACACCAATGTCGCCTCTTGACCACCCTCTCCCGCATTGACCCGTCCCACCGCCACAGCACACACCACCCCACACATCGGGATAGACCCGGCGTTGACGAGGGCGGCCGTCGTCGCGTTCACCAGGCTTGATGTGAGAGACGCGGGCCAGCCACGCCCCGCGCTGCCTGACCCGCTCCCGGTCTCCGCGCCCGACAGCGCCTGGCCAACGACTTGGATGAGGGTGCGCGGATTGCGCGCGAGCAAAAGCGCGGGGGAGACGATGGCCTTGAGCGTCGTCGCGAGGGCTTTGGCGTCCGTGCCAGGGAGCGCGGCGATGGGCCGTATCTGGACATCGAGCGTGGCCTGCGCGGGGTTCTCTTGCGCCGGGCGGACCTCGATGGGTCCAGAGACTGACGCGAGGGCCTGCGTAGCGCCTACAGGTGGAGTGAAACCTCGTTACGCAGCCTAGGGGAAGTGTGGGAGGGGACGCACCAAACCCGAATCGCGCAGAGCCGTCTACTCTGTCGAGGCCTTCATAGACGATGGAAATCCCGCGCGTCTGATCTGCGCGACGGTCTCCTGGGCGCAGGGAAGTTGCGGACATGGCTTGGCGTAAGAGGGTTGAAGGGCTGAGACTTGAGTCAAGGAGCAGAGGGTGTAGAGGAAGGCGGTCAAAATTGAAGAGGCCGCGCGCCGTGGAGCGAGGGCGCACTCATCGCGCGCGCGCCTCCCACGACCAGATCCGCCCCTCCAGCTTTCCGTCATTCCACCATCCCCGTCGTCCCCGGCAGAACCGCGAGAACAACTTCTTCACGTTCATGCGCACACCGTCGCGTGCACGCTGCCTTCACGGCGTCCCCCTCGTCGACGTATAATTGCCCACCCGCTCCTCGGAAAGCTAGGACAACATGTCGACGACCACGACGACAAGCCCCGCGGCCTCAAGTACGAACACCGACCCCGGCGACTCCATCCTCACCGCCGGAGGGTCTACGCTCATCCTCGCCTTCCTCGCGATTGGCCTCTTCCTCGGCGGTTTGCTCGTCATGTTCTCGATGCGGCGGTACATGCGGTCGAATGGACGCCGGCTCCGCATTCCACAAAGCCAGGTCAATCCATGGGACTGGCAGGGCCTCGCCCCTCCTGGGGCTGCCTTCATGGCCATCGGCATGCAAGTCACGCCCCGCAGGAAGGACTTTGGGAAGAAGCCGGAGCTATGGGATTTCCGGGTCGAGAAAGCCGCGAGCAATGAGTGGGAGGATATGATGGTGCGTTTATCAAAAACCAGTTTATCCTGGACAACGCGCTGATTATACGGCCACATCTCGACGTCGCTCCAGCCTATCTCTACGTCTAATCCTGCGCAACATGACGCAGTCATGAATCCACGCACCCATCTCGGTGAATCTCAGAGAAGAGGCCACGCTCTCCGACCATCCCCATCCACGGCTTTAAACGCTTCCTCCTCACCACCCCGAGCTCCTCCTGATCATCTCCATCCGTTCCGAGTCGGGTTGCGCGATACCGCTCGGGTGTTACACTCTTTCCGCCGAGGAGGAGCTTCACGCACACCACCCCCAACATCGACGGAAACCGGTCTCACGGACTCCCCGCCGGCAGGAACTGCGGAACCTTCGTCCGTGCACGTAGCGCTCGCAATAGCAATGCCAGTAGCACGTCCACGCGAGTCGGGTGTCCCGTTGTATGCGCTTGGGATTGCAGATGTCGTGTGGGGAGGGGACTCTATTGCGGAGAAGGACACGCTTACGCCTGTGGCTGCGGGTACGTCCCACGTCGGTTAGATACGTTATTGATGAACATGTACCATTAGTCTTTGCTACATAGTTCTTGTTGTACGATTAGTCTGCGGACTATATATGTCTGTTTGTTCTCCAGCCAACGGGCGGCGCTGCATAGCCCACGCCCTGCAGTTCACCTTCTTTGGACGCCATCAGGTTGTGCATCTTGAAACCCCCTCCTTTGACTGCGCTTGTGGACGATGGACTCTTCTAGCTGCCCATCAGGTAATGGCAGACCGCCAGTGCTGCTCAGCATCATCGAAACACCTGGCCCAAGTCACCAGTGCCATAGTTCAAGCTCTCAAAATCTAGCCCCTCGAGCGCGTACTAGTGTCTCTCTCTCATAGTGTCATGGTGTAAGGGAACCCGTTATAGCTTCCTTGAAGAAGTCTAACCCATCTGTCAATGTTTCAATGTTCAACAATGGTACTCTATTCCGTCAAAGGTCCGAGCATCACTACTCCTCGTACTGTTCGATCAGTCGCGCCGAATCTGCCTGATGGTGCCGAAAACACGGGCCGCCTCCATGGGGCACAGTCCACGACGCGCGCGGAGAAGAGTCCGGCCTTCCACGGCGACCAACAGTCCCGTGCTCCGTCGTTCCCTCCGCTGCCACGACAGCCTCTCCCGCCTTCGCTCCGAGCCACTTCTTCCCGAGCCCAAGGCTCGCGCAGCTGGCTGCTTCTGTCTTCCTGAGCTTCACGCCTCCGCGGCGCTCTTAGGCTGGCTTGACTGCTTATTCTTTCACCTAACGTGCAGGCGCGGCGCAGGATTCGCTCTTCTAATTTCACCTCCTTCGGCACTGTTCGAAGACCGGATCTACACGTCTTCGGGTGGATTACTTGTGGTAGAGGAACGCGAGGTGAGTGCTTGTCTATGGTCTTTAGTCAAAACCTCGGGGAATTCCTCATCCCGTTTGTAGATCCCCATTTGGTTCGCGATAACTCGAAGCTTCACTCACGTTCGGGCACCTCTCGTAAGCTCTCCGTCATCGCCGTAAGGTGGACAAACCGAGAGTGAAGCTGGGAAGGACTAGTGGCTGTGGACGATCGACCATCTTTTCCTCGTCCACACTTCCACACCTGACGCTGGCGCAAATCAATGTCCCTGCCTGCTCCTGTCGAGCAGCTTGCGCCAGGGTTGCATAGTGCGGATGCGTGAGTGAATTCTGTCACCTTTCGACTGCTCCCCCAAGCAAACGTGTGCACGCGTCGCATTTCCAGCGTGTTCTTCATTTCCGTTGTTTCGACAGGTGCGTTCTAGCTAGCGTTGCGCTTCACTGTACTCTCTGTTCTTACCCCTCCTCAAGCACTCGCTTTCTACGAGCATGCCATCACCCTTGATCTTGAGGTGTCTCAGATATGGAGGCGCCACATATCCGGGGCGACAATTCTTTTCATCTTAACGCGATACCTCATTCTCCTCGATCGTATATTTGCCGTCATTGGCTTGTGGCAGCTGCATTATCTAGACGTACGTCCTCTGCCTATCACGAAATAGCATCGCATCTAACACCGGTTTACAGACGTAGGCATTATATTGCCTCATTAACTGAAGTGACATACTGATAGGCCCACGCTGTCACGCTAGGTGTCGTTCTATTCTGTGGCTCCAAGCCATCACGGCTTCTATCCTTATTGTGGTCATGTCCGGTATGTCATGCAGCCAATGATGCTCGAACGTAAAGGTGGTGTATTGACGCTCAGGTTTTCATTGCCAGCTACTGCGGCAGTCCGCGTTTACGCTCTCTGGGACAGAGATTCTCGCCTCTTCATCACCGTTTTCTTGTTAGGGATCTTCCCGGCCGCCACCAACTTGGTACGTAGCCACATCTCATTTTCAATCATGGTATTGACGTGACTGCCTAGTATTTTCGGGTAGCATCGACTGCCTACCTAGCACCAGCCACCATTTATACCTGCCACGCTGTTCCAAACGCCTCATCAGCCTCCGCATACATGGCTCGTAAGTCCCTCATTCCTTACGCTCCTCTGCGCTGGGAGTCTGATCGACGTGCTAGTCTCCCTCGCAACCCGCATATTCTCCATTGTCTCGGATGGCCTTGTCGTCGTGCTCACGTGGGCAAAGACCTACCGAGTGTACAGACTCGCGCGTAACGCTAAGTTCCGCGCGAACTATGCAGCACTTCTGCTCCGAGATGGTGAGTAGCTATCCCAGATCACGGTTTCACCTCGACTAATAGTGCGTCACGTAGGCACTCTTTACTTCCTGTACGAGTGCTCGTCATTGTCTGTATTATATCCCCCACTGACAGCAAACTTAGGGCCGTATGCATTCTCAACCTTGTGGCGATTGCCTACCTGATGAAGTTCGTAAGTGTCATGTCATACCGTCTCCATGCGAAGCGTGCCTCATTGTTACTGGAACCCAGAATACGAACCTCCTGAATGACATCATCGTCACGTATGTTCCCTACTCCGCCGGAGATTCGCCTCGAGCTGCGTGCTGACTTCTATACCTCTCCAGCCTCAGCGGGATTCTTATGGCACGCTTCCTCCTCAACCTGCGGGATCAGCGCGCGCACAACGAGGGCGGCGACGCGTTCGGGCTCAGAAGCACGACGCTGATCTCGTCCGGCTCGCCTGGCTCGCTCCGCTTCGCCACCGACATGCTCGGGTCGCTACGCACGAGCCTCGCCGTGTCCTCTCCGTCCGGCGTGGGAGACGACGAGGACGACGACATGGACGCGCTGACGAGCGTGCTTAGCTTCGATATGGACGTAGAGCACACAGCAACACGCAGCGAGGGCGGCTTCCACGATGGGGACTTGGAGTCGCTGGCAGAGTGCCCAACGCTGTGTGGGTCAGATGAGGGTCACGCGGGGTGGAAGGAGGGGGTGCTGGTGCTGGGAGAAAAGGGTTCGTCGTGGGCGTAGTGATATAAGAACCTGTGGCGTACGTGTATGAGTAAGAGCTTGCTGCGCTTATGCGGTATTGTGCGGTCGAGTCGCCCTCAGTTCGGCTGGCATTGGAGTTGCTTACAAGACATCTGTTGGTGCGTTATAAGGCGATGCTTCGTATCAAAACCTTCCTGGCAGTTCGCAGCAAACTCTCGTTTAAACATGAATTTGGACGGAGTTGATCCCAAACTACGAAATTGAGCGAGGATTTCATCCTACTACGTTCTCCAATTGTTCATATGTGACAGTAGAGGCGAGGTGATGAAGCATGTAAGTTTGCGAAATTGGACGTGCCACTCATATACTAGGCGCGCAATTGAAATGACTATTATAATTAGTCTTGCTATAGCTCATAAGTAAATGTTCAAGCGAGTCAAGACGAGTCACGATTGTAGGCGCCAAACCTGTCAAACACCAGTATTTGACCCGCCATGGCGAGTTGGCAGGCTTGTCCTCGAACAACTACCACCTCCCGCACCAGAACGTCATAAAGCACAACCGTTCGTGAGCTGTATGAGAAATTACTTCCTAACGCAACAACTAACAGTATCGTTCATGCCACATTTAACACTGACAGACCACACTCAGTCTTCACATCTATCGGATTCTATCCAGATTCTACATCTCCATCTCTCGAAGCACAAGATGTCGTGGTTACGCCCCCATCGCCAAGCTTTTGGTGGTAGTCAAAAATGAAGCGCACCAGCAAGCATCACGCTAACGGTCGTCCGACATGGCGTCCGGGATAACCTTCGATTTTGGTGCGTGCTGGGCAGTGACATCGTATGGCAGCCGACTGGAACGCTGACATCGCTCTCTCTCGGTAGCATTTCCCATTTTGTGGATCTCCATCTATGATTACGAACTTTTCTCATGAAGACGAGGCCGCACGCCGTGCGGTGGGCTCTGGCAGCACCAGCAGCACCTCCGGCGGAAGCGGCCATCAAGGCGGCAGTAGCGCGAAGGCGCACGGCACCCCCGTCTACGTCCCGGTCCTTTTTGTTGCCCTCGTTTTCGTATTCTCGTCGTTTTTGGTATGGTGGATTTTGAGGAGGTTTCGGGCGAGCGGGAGGAGGTGGAGGAGGCTGTTCTCTAGCGATGAAGACGTGCCACAGCCGCGGCTCTCTGAAATAGTGCGGCGGGCGGCACGCCCGACGGTGTTCAAGAGTCATACGACCTGGGAGGCGCTGTCTGTGAGTATCCCCCTGCACTCCGCCAAGGCGCAGATCATAACGCTGACGACGGTGGCGTTTGCCCAGCCACTCTCGGTCGACTTTCTCTCGGATGTGGCGCGCGAGCAGTGGCGGGAATCGACGACGATCGACGACTTCGAGCTTTCCTGCATGGATCGCTCGAAGCAGGTTGTCGCATTCGAAGCCACCGCCGCTCGCCCCGAAGCGCAGACGCGCTCGACTTCAAGTCCGCATCGTCTCCGCGGCCGTCGCGGGCATTCGACTGGCCTGGAGCAGAGCGCGGGTTGGACGGTCGGAGGTGTGGAAGGCGGGGCGGGCGGGCTGAGAGTGGCGGTCTTTATTGCGATGCCGGCACCGCGTCCCAGCGCCGCATCGCGACAGGAGACTTCGAGCCGGGAAGAGCGTGAGCGTGCGGCCCTCGCTTGTGTCGACGTAGAGCTGTGTGTCGGCGTCGTTCGTACGTAGTGAGCGTGGTAGAATAAATTAGGGTGTGTCGCACCTTCCGGCATGGTGGAGGTGCCTGTGAGTATCGTGGCTCCCGTGCTGTTTGAACAGATGTTGCGATTTTCGTGTTCGCCGAGACTGGTCCCTGATCACGGTGATCCCGGGCCTCTCGTCTCGCTGTGCCGCAGGGAGTGTGGGGTAAGCGCGCGCGTCTATTTAGGATCTAATCTCAGCATCCGCCTGGGCTTCGCTGAGATGTGACCGCTGCGTGGCTGAGTTGTGTCTTGACCTTCCCGGTTTCTTCGTACCCTAATCCATCGGACCCCTGCGGCCATCTCGCCATCGCACTACTGTCAGTTGGCGAACAGGATATGTCGAGAGAGGTCCTGTCCTTGCCCAGCCATCTCCGGTTGCATCTCACGCTTCCTATCGCGAAGCTAGACGTGGTCATGGCAGCGTCCCCTGTTTCTGGAATCAGCACGCGTTCCCTCATCACTCCCTCGGTCACTCGTCCACGCGACTACACGCAGCGTCCCGTTCGCCGGGACATACTTTGATTCTCCGGACATATCTCCGGGGCGCCAGCGGAGGTGAGTCTCAGTATCTTCTTCCATTGTGGCACACGTTAAGCCTGTTTCCTTAGATATTTGGCGGCTAAGATATGGCCTCCTTGAACGTCTTTAGGACACCGCCATCGGCCTGAGGGCCGTCTTTCCATACAAACGTTAATGTTCGCGTGAAGTTCTTCCGAGTCCGATGTGGCAGCAGCCTCCCCGCGCCGATTTTCCCATCCCTCTTCACATGGTGACGTCCAGGTTGCCATAGCTAGCGAGGGATGTGCGGAGCCAATACCGCGCGCTGGTGCCCCCCAGCCCTCCTGCACGCACGCATGCAGAGAACGCCGCGGGCGCCGTCATTCCCGGGCCCTGGTTGGCGAACACAGGAACAGTGCCATCTGTTGCGCGCTGCCGCCGCGCTGCATGCCAGCCGTTCCGCCGGTTCTCCCGCGCGTATACATCTACTTTGCTCGCCTCCGGCGCGGTCCCACCGCCCTCCCCTTCCTTGTCCTCGTGCGTAGACCGCTGCAGCGACACCGGACGGCGCAGCGCGTCCCTTCCATCGTCGTATGTATATCCTTCCATCGCCCCCCGGCGTATATCGAAGCCATTGAAGTCACTCACGTCCCTCATCTCATAGCGCGTAGGTTGGGTGGCGATTCTGTCGTTTCACCTTCGTGTTTGTGATGGCTGGCCATCTGGGCGGCTTCAAACGGAGGAGGAGGCTGGTTGCGAGAGGTACGTGGTCATACTTCCATGGGGCTTTCGAGGTTCCAATATCATCCAACAGACCTGACCGCCACGCCGAGCGCGGCAGCCATTCCCTTCGCATTCCACGGGAACAAGAGCGGCGGACGAGACTCGGATTCAGACGATGATGGCGACGATGATAAGAGCAGCAGTAAAAATAAACAGCTCGACGATTCAGATTCGAAGAAGGGAGGGGTATGTCCGCCGTTCGTTTTACTATCGAATGCCTTTGAGCGATAGCCTACAGGACAACGACAACAACAACAACGGAAACAGTAAGGATAGTGGTAGTGACAATGGTGGTGGAGGCGGTAACAACAACAACAACAGTGGAAACAGCCAGTCGTGTGGTTCCGGCATTGTTCCATTCTTCGGGCATGCATGCAGCTACATAAACGACAACGACCCACGACTGAAGTACAGTAATGGTTGGAAACTGGAGTCTGGAGACCCAAATGGCCACACCACTATCCACACTACTACCCAGACGAGCGCGACAGTGGGGTTTTCGTTCAACGGTGAATACATCTCGCCCCTATCTCTCTCGGAAGGTCACTCAATAATCGCAGGATCGTGGATTGGGGTATTCGGAACAATATCCCCAGGGTCGAATCCGCCAACTGCAAATTACACTTTGGACAAGGGGACGCCTGACCCTATTCGAGAGACCCCCGTTCAGAAGTGCTTTCCTGGGCAGCCGTTGTTCTCTACACCTCCAGGCCTCCCACTCGGTAGTCACAACCTGACAATCGAGGTGGTAAAGGTCGATGACGACACGCCCTATATATTAGACCAGATCGTGGTATGTTCCATCCCGCCGCCACCACCGAATCACTCGCAACAATCTACATCGACATCGGCGTCCACGTCGACTACTGCTGCAGTTTCCGTAAACCAGAGTGCCCCCGCAGACACCGAGCGGACTGGAGTTCGACCCATTGACGGAATCATCATTGGCTCTGTCCTTGGCGCAGTGTTCCTGTTGATCGCGATCGGCCTTCTCGTTTGGCGGCTTATTCAACGGCGTAGGAAACGGCTGGCGCGGCTCCGCTGTCTGCACATCGCTGCTAGTCCAGTCTCGAGCTGGATATTTCGACAAAACAGTCGTGAGTATTTCCCCGAGCAATGCTCCTCGTACTAGAGCCACCTCTGACGTGTGGCCCCAGAAAGCGGAACCGTCTTCACTTCGACGGAGTCGATCATGCGCGATAATCCTACGGATTCAAGTAGCGTCGTACCAGACTCGCCCAAGCGACGAGCTATGTCGATGCCCCCAAGCGTTTCGTTCGCCCCTGATCCACCGGAGAAGTACCTCCGCCCGCCGTCTGGCGTGCCGTCGCGCTTCTCCGCGTCACCCTCTGGGTTGGCGAGGTCACCGTCGTCTGTGCTCCGATGAGCGCTTCCCCACCCGGACCCGCTCTCGGCCCCTCGGCCCCTCCACATTCGCTGTCGCTCTTCTCGCCGTTTTCGTTCGCTGTCGTCGGGCTTCGCCAGTCTTTTCGCACGTGTACGCTTCCCCCATACCACTGATCAAGCCTGACCAGATACCACCCCTACTCGTGCGCCCATCCGCGTACTCTACTGTATCCATCCGTCGCCTCCGCCCGCGCTCCATGGGACGTTGTCTTATGTATCATGTACTTTCCACTTTCTGCCGGACCTTTGTTCGTGATCTAATACCATTTCTATCTTCGCGCGCCACAGGGCGCTGCACTCATTTCCGTCGCGATCGAAGTCCTTGTTCACTGAATGTGCTTCGAATTGCGAAGGGGAACGCTATAATTCGATGTCACGGCATCTTATTGAAAGCCATAGCACTCATGGCGACCAAGATCCTCGTCTGTCGTAAGTGCATGCCATCCTAGCCAGAGGGCCAGAGGGTAAGCTAGGGATACGTGTCGTCATGAGCCATGGCTGACCCACCTAAGCCCGGCGGAAGGTCGTAGGCGGCATTTATGCGACCGTCCGCGGCCGGATAACTTGCCGAGAAAGAGCACGCGGGGTGATCGAAGTAGCGGATAAGTACAGCCGTTACGTAACTGTACACTCTAACGAGAGTCGCAATTCCCCCAATACATCAGTTAGTAAGAAAGTATTGTAGATCGCCATAGAAAGGATAATGCCAAGGTTTGTTCGAGGCGCTTTTTGCAAATCTAATGATAGACCGCTCCGAGCATCCCGGATTATGGCAACTTTTGGCCGGGGGCGTCTCCGCGTATGAGTCCCGACTCCCAGACGCGACGCTCGTCTCTTACCCTCGGCCCCGACCGTACTCGGTGACTAGGTGACTAGGTGACTGGGTGGGCTGCTCGCGGCTCGACGCGAACACACTGCCCTCTCATCTTTGGTGTCTGCCACGATGCCAGAGTACCAGCTTCACGTCGCCCTCGCCCTCGCCGTGGCCCTCGCTGGAAGCCTCGGTACCCACCTACTGAGCGGAAGTAGCAAGTCCAAGGATGCGCTGCCAACATTCTTGGAAGGGCAAGAGGGTCTCGCGCGAGACCCCTTCGACGTCACGAAGCCTGAGGACTTTGTGGACGGGACACCACTGAATGAAGGAGCGTTCTGGACGAAGGTACGTCCCCTCGCGCGCCCTGCCTCCCCCCTTCGCTCAAGTGGACACGTCGTGCCCCAGATGCGTCTGAGGAAACTCCTCATGTCGTTTCTCTTCTCCGTCATACTGGTCATACAATGCGTGTGCCTCGGTTGGTCAATCACGGAAGGCGACGAACAGAACATCGTCGTTTACGCCCTCCGGACGACCTTTGCGCTATACACGCTCTCAATGTCGACCGCGGCCATCAACCAGACCTACTCCAAGCACTCTCAAGCGATGGTGCACCTCTCCGCGCTGACGTTCGCTGCTGTAATGCTTCTCGCCACCACCGCAATCCTACCCGAGCACCCCCTTCCCGTCGCCTCCATCTTCCGCCATGAGTCGGGAGCACCTCTCGGAATGTGGTATGTCACGTTGGCGTTGTACGCGATGTGTCTCTTCATGGCAGCGACAACACCGCGGGGGCCTCCGCTTCACTTCCCGTCGGAACAAATATACTCGGACAAGACACTGATGCAAATCACGTCAAGATATGAAGACAACGTTTGCGGAGTTACAGGTGTGTCATCATTACTGCCTTTTTCTATTCGAGATACGTTTTAGGTGAATCTGCACCAGGCAGATGGGGAGACTGCTAGAGGGCCATGGGAAAGGGCATGCGGGACTGAGGACTACACAGGCTATGGCAGCGCATATGTGGCGAGACGTATGCATTACGCGGGCATCTCCTTGTATGACCCCGTTCAATTTGGCGTTGTCATCTTTACCGTTATCCTCGACCGCGCTGTTCCAATCACCATTGCCGCGGCTCCTCGTGGTCTCGTCGACGTCTACGTCGTGTCGGGCTTGTGCAGTTTAACATTCCACGGACATCTTACGCATGTGGAGTTATTGTTCAATGTGCTAGACTCGGAAGTTACAGTTGGAGAGAGCCTACAGTCGACCCATTTTTATGCATTCGTTGCCCCGTTCACTGGCCTCACCCACGAATATCAATGCTTATACCCTACCTCTAGGTGCTTCTGTTTGGGATGTCCTCCTATTCTCATACACCACCAAGGTCGTTATGCTAGGAAACACCGCAGAGAGCCTCGAAATTGGTGACCTGCCGATCGTAGCGGCGGACATGCGTGCGACCACGATCTTCGCCAACATGCGCGCCACGATGCGTCGCTGGCGGCTGCGTATTGGGTCGTGGCGGCCTACACCTGGCTCAGGTGTCGAGTTGGCGTACCACCTCCTTCGCGTCAACACCGGGACGCTCACACTGATCATCCTGCTCGCCGCCCTCGCGGCTATGATGTTCTACGTGCCCGCGTTCTTCCTCCGAGGCGTGGTTCGTTACCTAGAAGTGGATGCGGGACGCGAGTCACGAGGATGGGGTTTCGTCTATTGCGCCGGGCTTTTTGCTAGCAACGCGGTCGCGCAGATTTGTGAGTACATCTACGATGACCAACCAAAGTTTTCTGACCTTCGCGACAGTGACCGGCCAGCTGTGGTCGCTCTCCACCACGACGCTGCAAGTACGGATGCGAATTCAACTCAACTCGATCCTATTTGCGAAGACGCTAGTGCGAAAGGACGTCGCCTCCTCCGCGGCGGCCTCGGAGACTACCCCAGAAACACCAGAAGCCGCAGCAGACAAAGACAAGGAGAAGAAAGACGATGAGGACGACTTTTCGAGCAAAGCGCAGATCATGACGCTCATGACAACCGATGTCGACCGTGTCTCCGAGTTCTCGTGGCATCTATTCACAATTATCGACGCGCCCATCGAGATCCTCATAGGAACGTTGTTCCTGTACAGCCTGTTGGGGGTGTCGTGCTTCTTTGGACTCGCGGTGACGTGTCTGTTCCTGCCGATGAACCACTTCGCGGGCAAGGTTGTCGTGGGTGCGCAGGATAACCTCATGAAGGCGCGGGATGAGCGTGTTGCTTTAATGAATGAGGTAAACAGTCGCGGCCGAGTGTGTCCCGATTCAATGCTGACCTCGTGTTGTAGATCCTTGGGGGCATCCGCATGCTGAAGTTCATGGCCTGGGAGCGCAGTTTCGAAACGCGCGTGCATAAGATCCGTGAGCGCGAGCTCAAGTACCAGAAGCTCAACTACACAATCGAAGTTCTGTGGAACGCTATTTGGTAGGAATCCCTTTCTACGTGGAACGCAACCCTGCTGATGTCGTGCCTTAGGAACGGATCACCCATCTTGGTCACCCTCGTCGCCTTTTGGCACTTCGCTGTCGTACGCCAGCAGGTCCTTACACCTTCGATCGCGTTCACTTCTGTGAGTCCCCATATGATTTCCGTTCTATCTCATCACTGATGGGTTTCATGAAACAGATCAGTGGTTAGTAGTTGTCGCAATCTGAAGGAGCAACAACGTTACTAACAGTACCCTAGTGTTCAACGAGATGAAATTCGCTCTTAACGCACTCCCAGAGACGCTCATCAACATGCTCCAGTCGGCTGTCTCCCTTCGCCGTATCGACAAGTATCTCCAAGGGGCCGAGGTCGCGCCCGTCGCACCCCTTGACGGCCACGCGCATCCCATTGCGCTACAATCGGCGACGATCACCTGGCCACAGGATCGCTCTCGGGGTAGCGCCGCGCCTTCCACCGCGTCAACCCCTAGGCACAAATTCATCCTAATGGACCTTACGCTTGACTTCCCGCTCGGCGAGCTCTCGCTCGTCTGCGGTCGTCTTGGCAGTGGCAAGTCGCTGCTGTTGCTCGCTCTGCTCGGCGAGGCGGACATTCTGACCGGACAAGTGTTGTGTCCTCGCTCCCCACCGGACGTTATCGCGTCATTCACTGGAGTGCTGGTTCCCGAAGAAGAGTGGTACGTGCCGGGTGTGTGCGCGTACGTGCCCCAATCAGCTTGGTTACGCAATGCGTCGATTCGGGGTAAGTTCTATGCAGAATAGTGGCTCTGCAGAACGCTTCTCAATTGAGCTCGCAGAGAACATCTTATTTGACCTCCCGTATGTGGAGGAGCGGTACCAAAAGACTCTTGAGGTGAGGATTTTCGACCGCAGATGGCACGTGACACTGATCACGTGAACAGGCTTGCGCTCTTCTAAGTGACCTCGAAATCCTCGAAGACGGTGACCAGTCAGAGATCGGAGAACGGGGTGTATGTATTCTGCTGATTAATTTGACAATAATGTCCTATATTGACATATATTTCATAGGTGAACCTCTCCGGTGGCCAGAAAGCCCGAGGTACGAACTACCCAAGGTCTCGTGAAGCATTTCGCTGATGTACCTCTTAGTTTCTCTTGCGCGTGCGGTATACTCGAGAGCCTCTGTTCTGTTCTTGGATGATGTCCTTTCGGCAGGTAAGCGCCTTTCACTATCGTCGGTCGAATCCTACTAATACGACTCGATAGTCGATGCCCATACCGCACATCACCTCTATAACAACTGTCTCAAAGGCGACCTCATGCGTGGACGCACCCTTATCCTCGTCTCTCACCACGTTCAGCTCTGCGCGCCTGGCGCGAAGTACATAGTGTCCCTCGACAACGGCCGTGTCCAATACTCCGGCGACTATGAAGGCCTCCAGGGCTCTGGAGTCCTCAAGACCCTAGTCCAGTCGGGTGCTACGGATCCGTCTGACGAGAAGGAAGAAGCTGCTGTGGAGAAGATCGAGCAGATCATCGAAGAAGGCGAGGACAGCACACTACGCGAGCCTTCTGGAACGTCTGAAACGAGCTCTACGGCTGCGCCCACCACGACCACGGAGACGGAGGCAAAGCCGGAAAAGAAGAAGGCACCCAGGAAGCTCGTAGAAGAAGAAAAGCGCGCTGTCGGCAGGATCGGAAAGGATATCTGGATGTCATATATCGAGGCATGCGGAGGGTATTGGTATTGGCTCATTTTCGCTATTTCCCTGGGTCTCGCTGCCTTGAGTCCCGTGTTGGAGAATGGCTGGCTTCGGTAAGTGTGCGTTATATCATCGTCGGTAGGCGCGCTCACATCAGGAATGCAGAATTTGGTCTGGATCTTACCTGAGCGCCGCGGAACCGCGGCCTCCGTCATTCTACATCACTATATATGCTGCAGTGAGTAGAGTTTGTCAACGCGTTATATCATTTTCTAATGCGATATGCTAGATCACCGCATTCGGCAAGTAGTATCCTAGTGGAACACTGCTCGAGAGCTCACATCTATTATAGGTTTGGTTCTGACGACCCTGCGGTGGTTCATTCTCTGTACGTGGACGTCAACCTTCACGATACAAGCAGCTTACGTGATTGTTGACAGACCACGGCGGTATCCACGCGTCGGTCGTTCTGTATCGCAGTAAGTTGCCGACCGTGACGTCTACGACAGTCTTCTGACACTTTCTATGTAGAGCTTCTCGAGGGTGTGCTGTTCGCAAACATCCGTTTCCACGACACCGTCTCCCGTGGTCGCCTGCTCAACCGCTTTGGAAAAGACTTCGAAGGTCGGATATTCTCTCTGCCCTCTAACGCACTCAAAAGGCTGACCTATGATGTGCAGGTATCGACAGCAGCCTTCCAGATAATTTCGGCCGTAGTGTCATCTATTGCTTGTCCGTGATCACTACTTTCGCCACCGTGTCGGTTGTGGGCGGCCCGCCCTTCGTCATCGCGGCCCTCATCTTCGGCTCTCTCTATTACTCAGGTAAGGGCTTCGGTGGACCTGATCGAAATCTTACTCACGGTCATAACTTTCGATCGCAGTCGGCAAGGTATGTCGCGTCATGGGTCTCGAGGCGCTGCCCCAAATATTAATTTGCCCGCGAAGGTCTATGGTCAAACGTCTCGCGACATGCGCAGATTAGGTGCGTCCTGACCCCGATGTCTCCAAAATTGTTCCCGATCCTGATCCCGGACGCGCCCGCAGACTCCGTCACCCGGTCACCACTTTACTCGATATACGGAGAAACGATCGCGGGTGTGGCCGTCCTCCGTGCCTTCGGGGCCTCGTCGAAATTCCTGCGAGATATGCTTCGATGCGCAGATACCGTACGTTATCTCCTTCAGTGAACACACTTTTGATGACCGAAGGGATTTTGCCTTTAGAACTCAAACCCATACTACTGGATGTGGGGCGGTAAGTCCGATACGTTAGGCTCGTCGAAAGGCTGAATCTCATCTGGTCTCACAGTGAACCGCTGGTTGTCTGCCCGATTCAATTTGCTTTCTAGCGCGGTCATTGGCATTACGGCTTTCGTTGCTGTGCTTACCCCTGGCATCGACGCCTCGCTCGCGGGCTTTGCCCTCGCCTTCGCCACTTCCCTCCTGGGTGACGTGAGTCACCGACTGCTACCTATGGGGAGGTGAAACTGACCAGTCCCCCGCCCTCCAGCTTCTGTTCTTGGTAAGCTTTATATGCCGGGCTGGCGTCTGAACTGTCCAATGACCGGCCTTGCGTCAGGTTCGTCGCTTCGTCGGCCTGGAGCAGTCTATGGTGAGAAAGGACCCTCTTCGTCGCGGCTAGTGGCCTGATCCGATGTCCAACAGGTGGCCGTGGAACGGGTAAAGGAGTTCTCAGAGCTTCCCCGGGAGCCGCCAGAGTTCGTGGAGCCGCGCCCGCCCACATCGTGGCCCGCGGAAGGAGAGATTAAGTGCGAGGATCTTGTCATCCGATACGCGGTGCGTGCGCCTTGCCTTACCCCTGCCCAAGTGTGGCCCTTCTGGAAACGGACCCTGACACGCGGACGCGATCACACAGCCCGAACTGCCCAACGTGCTGCACCACCTCTCCTTCGAGGTGCGCCCTGGTGAGAAAGTCGGCGTCCTTGGGCGCACGGGATCGGGCAAAAGCACGCTCGCGCTCTCGTTCTTCCGCTTCGTGGAGCCGGTGGAGGGGCGCATCCTCATCGACGGTCTGGATATCGCCAAGATGGGCCTGACAGATCTCCGGAGCAAGCTCACCATCATCCCCCGTGAGTGTGTGGCCACAGGGCCGTGGCTCGCCTGCCGCGCGCTCCGCCCCGTTCCGTTCCGCATGTTGCTGATTCCGTGCCCCACGGGCGCTCCGCAGAGGACCCCACGATTCTCAGTGGAACACTCAGGACGACGCTGGACGTGTTCAATGAGTACCAGGACGCCGACATTGTACGTACATCGCCCCTATTGGCCCAGCTAACTCTTTTTGATGAGTCGTCTGGCCACGCAGTACGAGGCCCTCCGTCGGGTGCATCTGATCCCGGCTGGAGATGCATCGGAGGAAGACGAGGGCGTTAACGCGAACGTCTTCCGCAACTTGGACTCTCCCGTGTCTGAGGGCGGCGAGAACTTTTCGACAGGGTGAGCTCTGCTCTATCTCCGATAGCGTTCTCCACACCGCCCGCTCACACCTGCCCCGCCATCCGTAAGCGAAAAACAGCTGCTCTGCATGGCCCGCGCAATTCTCAAGCGCTCCAGAGTCCTTCTGATGGATGAGGTGCGTGTGTTTGAGCTACACGCCTCGGCGGCTGCACTTGACTGACTGCATGACACGCCTGGACGATCGACGAATCAGGCGACCGCGAGGTAGGCACCTCATGACGTCGCGCGCTTGTATAGGGGCGGGAGTACTGACATCAGGCACGCCTTACAGCGTCGACTACGCCACGGACGAGCTCATTGGGAAGACGATTCGCCAGTGAGTGGCTCCCGCGCACCTCGCACCTCACACGCGAATGGCCGCTGACCCCGCACTCCTCCCGCTCCTCAGGGAGTTCGCGTCCAGCACCATACTCACGATCGCACACCGCTTGCGCACGGTCATAGACTACGACCGAGTACGTGGTTCTCTTCCTGCTGTTTTACGTCCACCTGCTGGCCTGGCCTCTTGCTCGGGCCCAGGCCGCCCAGAGCGGGGAATGGGATATCCGAGCTATTCTGACTGTGCTTCTCCACGGGAACTTCGTGCAGGTGATGCTTCTGGACCAAGGCCGCATCGCGGAGTATGACACGCCAGCGACGCTGTTGTCGAATCCCCAGTCCAAATTCTACGCGTTGTGCAAGGCGACGGGCAAAGAGGAGTTCGCAGTACTGAAAAAGATGGCAGGCGTTTAGAGCGTTCGGTGTTGGTTTGGTTAGGGGAGGGAATGTACATATGCACACATTATGCTTCGGATTTGTGGTGGAAGGAGCACAAAGATAGCACGCCGGATACCTTCAGCAACGTGCGAGCACGGAACTCGCGTAGATCAGACATTGTTAGATGATAGATGGTGCACGACGTCGGCCGCGGCAGCGCCGGAGAGCTTGTTCCCATGTTCCATTCCCCAGCTGCGCGCGCCCGCGAGCGTTCTCATGCTCGCTCCCATGGGCTGACTCTGGCACGGAGGCGCGGTCGCCACTGTCGCTGCTATCGCTGCTACTCCCATCCTCCTCGGCCTCACCCTGCGCTGCGCTAGTGGCGACGCACGCACGCGCCATGTCAGACTCTCAACAGTCGACACAGTCTACGCTCATCTTCAGCTTCTTGGTCACCTTCCTGGGCATCTTCGCGGTCGGCGTCTCGGGCGGAATTGTATGGCCCGCCATCCGGCGCCTCCTTGCGCGGACCTTTGGATGGCCTCTCGAAGAGGTCCGACCCGCAGGCGTTGGAGGAGGAGAGGCGGAGCTGCCAAGGTTATGGGATGTTGTGTTGAGGGACGCGGAGGCTGAAGGGACGGAGGATGGGGGGAAAGGGAAGGGATCAGAGAAGGCGAGCAGGAGCAGCGGCTCGGCCTCTCTGAACTGGGAGCGTCTACGTGCAAGTACCTCTCTCCCGTCCTGTTCTCTCCGAACCCGGAAAATTACCTCGTGTGCGTGCGCAGCCGTTGGCCTTCCGACTCGCACCCGCTCTTTCCGCCTGCGCGCTCCCTGAACGCAAACACGAGCCACCGCGGTGGCCCTGGCAGATGTGGAGGTGCGTCCCTATCGCGCGAGCGACCCGTCGCGTTTTGGGTGTTCGCTGATGAGCTTTGGTTCTATCTATTACTCTTTCGAATCGCCACCTCCTTCTGGAATGATCAGACATGCTGTTCTGTCGCAGACACGAAGTGGAAAGTCGCGCGGCATCATCGATGCGGAAGCCCAGGACTCAAACGAGCCACCCGCGCTCGACGGCAGCGACGGCAGCGTGGCGGTAGTCATTGCCATGCCGTCGTGTGAGGCGGCCTCGAGAGAAGGGCATCTACGCGACTTCGCGCTCGGGGTCACCCAGGTGCACTGTACGAGTCATGATCTTCTATCTCCTGGGCCAGACATTCTACGACGAGATGACATACGAGATTCACGATGACTTCACGTTACATCTTTTCACTGTTCGTTCCGGATCTCTCGTGTACTATAATAACGATGTTCAGGGACTTATTCACTTGCATGCAGACCCTCTTGCACCTTCTGCCCATACCCTCGCTTGCGACATTGCATCCCTCGAGCACCCCCATATGACACCGCCCCAGGCCGCGTCGCGCCTCCCGACGTTCTCTCCGAGACTTGTCGGCCAGACCAGCCCTGTCCCTGCAGCCACAGCAGACACTCGAACATCAAGGACTTCAGAAGCACCGTCCCTTCCGCTCCACTGTTATGCACATCGCTTTGAATAATCACCACCCTCTTCTCTTGCAACACAGACCATCTGACCTGCGCTCGCCGGTGCGTGCTCGGCCCTTGGACGAGAATGCTGACTCATTGTGGCAGCAGCGCGACTGAATGCACCCTCGACCGTCGAGAGTCAGGATTGCGTAAACGGGAGAAACTAGGACATGCCTCGTTGCACAGAGGCAAGGAGCTCGCTCCCCTGAACATAACCCATCCGGGCCAGCTGTGGCTGAACTACCATACGGCCTACCGCGTGCGATGATAGTCCGAGATAGTGGTACGCGCAGAATAGCATCCTTACATGGTCCGTGCCCTAGAAGCCTTCCACGCCGACGTACGATGCCTGACGATCCCAAGGTGTGGCACCAGCGCAGATGTCGGCTGGCCACACCATGTCCACATCTAGCAGGAGACGAGCATCACGAGCATCTTCATCTCCACGGGGCAGCGCTAGTTTCCGCGCCGGGCCTTCTCAGCCTGCCGCGCACCGCGGGTCGCGGGTCGCGCCGGGGGAAGGCAGTTGCAGTTCTCGTCCTATACGGTGCTGCCGCGTCCTCTAGGCCCCGTGCGCGACAAACTTCTATCGCCCCGGTATCACCATGGAAATATTCTGCGTCATCGGACCCCCGTATGTCCCCATCGGTACCAGAACGAGGACCAGCAAGCTGGCCTGCAGGCAGCTTCCGCGGTGGCCCGCGCGGCGCGGCGAAGATCTTCTAACGCGCGCGGTGCGGCACGCCACCGTGGGCCCGGCGCTGGTATGTTATCTTGCACATATCCGGGGGGAGATCGAAGTTCGCCGTCCTGGCCATTCTCATACATGCTGCTCTTCCGGACGAAGACTAACCTTTGCTTTGCTTTTGCGCAGGAACCTCTTACGCTCAAACCCGAGCCCAGCGCCCGCGCGTTTCGCCCGGGCCACGCCCACAGGCCGCGGTGACGTTCCCACCCCGAACAGAACCCGGGACGCCTGCTCATGTGCCGCACTCTCCGCCCCCTCGGCGCCGGCACCTGGTGGCCCCTCGCTGCCGCGTGTGCGCGCAGACTGCCTCGCGGCGTGCCTGCGCGCGAAAATCATGACGTTCGCAGCCGGACGCGCGTGGAGAGGGTGGAGGGCGGCCACACCTCGCGGCGTCGCGCGTCCCGCTGTGCGCGGGCAACATCACGGGCGTACGGCCTGGGGTGACGAACGTGTCCAGCGATCCGCCACCAGACACACCAAGGTCCGATCCTGGTCGCGGCATTCCGCCTTCCTGCGTTCCAGCCCATGTTCTCGCCGGCGTGGACGTATCGCCGCGGTGGCGTGCGCGCTTCGTGTGCGCGATATGAAGATGTTCCGCTCCAACGACGCCCAGAATACGCGCGAAGTTCTACGTGTCGCGTAGTCCATGCGCGCCGGCCAATCGCGTCTCGCAGGCCGGTCGCGGTCGTTCTCAATCATCCCCAGCGTACGGCGCAGGCGGTGTGGGTCGCGCGACCGGTCGAGAGCGCGCACCAGCCTCGACCGGCCGCGAGGCCCTGGAATCGTGGAGTGGCCGCGACGTAAACCTCCAGGGAAAACGTACGATGGACCCTACTGCCCCACCGTTCCAGCGCACTTCGTCAGAAAACCAAAACCACAACGCACTCCAGCCACAATGGGCACGTGCGCCCCAAAGCATCCCGCCCAAACTCTATCGAAACCATGCCCCCGATCGCACCCGCGCCATGTGCGTCTTTGGAGGTAGGATTCTGCTTCACGACGCCGCGCATACCTTCCTTACCACTGGTGCGCACATTCCACGATGAGCTCGCTCGCTCGTTTGCTGCGCTAACGCCGTCTTCATTAGGGCGCGTGGAAGGTGTGCGCGAGGATGGCGCAATGTTCTGGGCGCGCAGGAAGACTCATCGCCAACATGCGGGTGCGGAGTTCTGGACCTGAGCCACAGTGCTTCCGCCCTCACCACATAAGCTGTTGGGTGAGTTCATCCTCAGGATGCGCCGGCGTTTCTGTCATACACGGCGACTGTGCTCATCTCCTTTTCAGTGCAGGCATAAAATTTGCAGAGCACGACGGTCCTGATGCACATTTAGAACGCTTGCGGTCTGATCCTATAGCGCCCATAGTTGAACCGTTGGCGGCCCTCGGTTGGGTTGCGTGAGTGAGATGCACACGACCACACATGCTTCCTAAAGTTCTAAAGCAGGTCTCAAGCGCAACGTTGGCGGCCAGAACAGCCCCTCACGGCTACCAGAATTGCAGCGTCGACGAATCGGCGGCCGGGACGAACAACTTTGTCGCGGCCGCGACACCTCCGACCCTTTACCCGTCTCACAAGCTTTCACTTCCGCCCATGACCGTCTTCCCTTCACCGGCGTCCCTACCGTCTGGTGATCATCGCCGCGGGCTCGGAGTCGAAACGTTTCACGTCTGGCCTGCAAGTCCGCGAGGCCGACGGGAAGACGGCGTGCCGTTCTGGAATCGCAATGAACGACCAGCCCCCGCAAGGTCTCGCAGATCCATACGAAAAAGTACACGATGGGGCTCGTGCGCGCGGTCTGGCGAATGAAATGACGGGCTTCTACGGGTATCCATCAGGCAGACGGAGGGGCACAAGGTCACGCGCGAAGACGTTGCTTCGGAGACGCCCTGTCGGGCCTGGCTCTCGGTAGCCGAGAAATACTCAATACAGATAGGGAAGATACGGAAGGATGAAATGAGTGGTGGCGAAGGTGTGGCCCGCCTTCCTTATCCAACCAGCTGCTCCCTTGGACATACTCAGGCGCGCGCAGCGAGGCGTTTAGGGGCCAACTTCGCTGTAACCCTGAACCTAGAACCTAAAATCCGATCCTACAAAGATTCAACCGCATGTCCGAGTCCAGACCTAAGGCCACCACTTTTCATCCGTTTTCTATCGATGCTATATCGATGTGGGCGTTCTTCCATCTTCGGTGGTGGCTTTGTCCAATTCAGTGTTTGATCCAGCACGCTTCCCGTAGGTGCGCATCCCCTCTCCCTCCGGACAATCCTCGCCAGCAACTGAATCGCATGGGAGGATTATAGGCTCATCAATGCCCCTCGTCCTCTGCTCTCTAGTGCTGAGCACCTGTTTTATTCCGTGTATCTTAGTGCGATGGGCCGAATTCACATGAAGACGGTTCGATAGCGCAAGTCAGCTGCCTGAGCCCGCCGAGCGCCGCCTGCCGAGTAGGTCCCTGTGTACCCCGCCTCGTGCAGGGGCCCGCTCGCGCCGCCCCTCCCAGCATCAGCGGGGAAAGCCACAAGCGCGTCTGGGGTGCCGCGCCCCGCGCGGGCTCAACGGTTATCGCGCCGCTCGAGCACGACGCGCGTCCCCGCGCGCCGGAAATTGCGCACCGGCGTGGGCCGCTTTCTCTTCGAGAGGCACGGGAGAGCGCGGGTGGGGCGCGCTAGAGCGGTTTGCCCGCCACCACGCCTGATTGGTGCGCGAGCGGGCCTTGTGGCGCCGTGCTGCTGCTGCGCGAGCGTCGCACGTCGCGCATCGTCCGTGTTTGTTCGGGTCGAGGGGCCGCCCTACCGCCTATTACGCCGACGGTTGCGTCTGGAGCCTGGAGCCTGGAACGGTGCGGCGTGATGACCTCGGCCTCGACGGTACCCCTCGACTGCGAAACGGGCAACGTGTATACCAAATGGCGCCCAACGTGCTATCCGCCTCTTTCCCGAGCCTATCGTCTAGTAGCCTCGGCCACAGTGATACATTTGTCTATGCATAGTAAGCGGTGAGTCCAGCTACCGCATTAGCGTCCTCTGCAGCTCCCAGGCTGATACGCCGCGTCCGCCCACCACAGGCACTGCTGCGTTCCTCGGTCGGCACATAGATATGTCTCGCGCGTCATCTGCTCGCATTCCAGGAACGCCTACCCAAGTGCACGCGGCAGCGCACCCACTCGCGCGTCATCAGCGCGACGGGCGCCCGGCGCGTGCCCCGGGCCGCCCGGCTCCGCTCCCGCGCGCGGCGGCGCAACAACGCTCTCCCGCCCGCGACGAGTCGAGCGGGGTCATAACGGCGACACCGCCGCCGCGATCTCTCGCTGAGACACCTCTGATCGACGCTCGAGAGATCGGATGGGCCGGTCCGACCTCCGATCATTCCAGGAATCCCAGTTCCAGCTGCAGCACACGGGATTTTCGCCGTCGCCCTCCGCATGCCCTGCAGTCGGGTTGCGATACGCGGACAATTGGCATCTTGTCAAGTCGGACTTTGGGTGCAAAAATCAGCGCGTTGTGACCGCAAATCGCGCGGGTGCCGCGCGCGCCGCACGAACGCCCCGGCACGGCCAGCGCGCGCCGGACGACGTTGACGGCGCCGCCGCGAGGGTCCTCACAGGTACGCGCGTCGTGTCGCGAATATTATGAAGGGGTTCAGACGCAGGTGCTCTCTACGCGCGACGCGCTGTGACGCGTTCGGGCCACCGCGCCGACATCCGGACGCTGTCCAGGCCGGCCCCGTCAACGGCGCGCGCGTCGTCGCGCAGCCCTGTCAAAAATTCAGCTCGCCGGTCGGAGGGCCTCGACGAGTCGGCATTACCATAATTGCAGCCAAGTTCCGCCGTTGCGCGCTTGCTCGTGTCTCGTCGCGCCTTACAGCCGCCGACGGCCGTGACGCGCGAGTCCGTATTTTGTGACACCCAGACATCGGCGTACGCACACCCAGGTCCCTCGCGACAAATTTTCACCGCCCCGCACTGCAATATCCGCCCGCCCACACGGGCCCCCTGCGCCAGGCTCTCCACCACCGCGCCATTCACCTCCACCCGATCTCGGGCCACCGGGCCCGGCCTCCGACGCTCACTCAACCACCCTCCATCCTCCGCCCGCTTCCTCTTCTCCGCTGTGGCACGAACTGCCCGCGGGCGCGCGTCCGGCCACCGCGTATCGGCACGCAGGATCGATCCACTACGGTCTGCGGGCGCGCCGCGCGCGCACCGTTCCGCACACGCGGGGCAGCCCGCGCCCCACCAGGGCCCCGCGCAGCGCCTTCGCGGCTTCGACTCCCATGGGGGGCACCCCTCCTCCCTTCCCCTGCCCTCCGGCTCTTCACGCACGCACGCGCGTGGACAGCCTCCCTCTCCCCCACAAGCCGCCCGCGCCGTCGCCCGAGGTCCCGTGCAGAGATGGGGGGAGGGGGACGAAGCGGCCATGACGTCGCGCGGCGCGCGATCGCGCACGCTCGCCGCCCGCTCGGGCGGGACCCTCGGACGGCCGGGCGCGCGCGGCAGCCCGGGGTTTACGTCGCGAAGCGGGTGCGCGGGGCCCCTCGAAGCCTGCTCGCGCTGCGGGCCTGCGGGGCTTACGGCGGGGAAGGGCGAGGAAGCGTGCGGAAGGTGCGGAAGGCGGCGGCGGGCGGTCATGGGCTCGGGCGGCGGGGCACGCGGCGCTGCATGGGACGTGTGTGCATATGGAGATGCTCTGTACAAAAACGACCACGGCGCCGAGAGGCTGCGCTAGATTCCTTCCGATTTCGGCCCCGGCGGGTGCTCCACCCGTTGGCCCTGTTCTCCCTACTCTTACAATGTTTAGTGTTGCGTTTGCGTTTGTGGGGATCCTTGCTTTGACGTTGTGTTTGGGAGATTTACCGCCCCATCCAGCCCTGATAAAGAGACGAGACCGGAGTCAGCGATCTCCGGCATATAACGATGACTATAACAGGGAGGAGTGCAGCCACGAGGCAGCGTCCGCACTCCCGCAAAACCCGCGCAAACGCATTCCCAACGGCCTCTAGTAGTAAGAAGAGAGAGAAAGGAGAGCCCACTTACTCCATCGACGACGAGCAGCTCGCCACACACATACTGGCTCGCAGCGGACGCGAGGAACACGACCGGGCCCGCAAAGTCGCGCGGCTCGCCCCAGCGCCCGGCGGGGATGCGCTCCGAGATCTGGCGCAGCCGCACGGGGTCCTGCAGCAGCTTCTCGTTCCTGTCCGTCCGTCCCACCAAGGTTCGGGCGGCGGTTCGCGGGTGGGGGGGAAACGTGTGCGGTGTGGGGCCGTGCGGGGT